>BRDA01009825.1:8173-74964 GCA_036984385.1 Crenuchus spilurus
GGAGGAAGTGTTGTATAATGTATCGTTGCGCAGTACAGTAGGAAGTGTTGTATAATGTATCAGTGCAAAGTACAGGAGGAAGTGTTATATAATGTGTCGTTGCACAGTACAGTAGGAAGTGTTGTATAATATATCAGTGCACAGTACAAGAGGAAGTGTTGTATAATGTATCTGTGCACAGTACAGGAGGAAGTGTTGTATAATGTATCGGTGCACAGTATAGGAGAAAGCAGCACCAGTGCTAGGCATGCAGGTGCCCCGAACGCGTAACTAACCCCCCCCTCCCCCACCAATCAACGGCGTTATATCTGAATATTTAAGAAGTTTGTCCCCAGGCGATGTATGTGGTGCGCCAGCACTGTGAGGAAGTGTTGTATAGTTTATCAGTGCACAGTGCAGGAGGAAGTGTTCATGGTGTGAATGTACTGAATAACAAACTTCCTTCAGAAGACACAACAAGAATTTCTGATACAGTTCGGTATTGGTGGATGACTTTTCACAACATGGAGCGTCAGGTTAAAGTGTGACATTTTCAGCACATGTTGTAACATCACAGAGGTACTTGTATATTTACTGAACATTTCATCACCAGATCTTCATTAGTGTTAAAGTTATTATCCATTGATTGGGTAAAAAAGCCAACAGGACACCCTGTATAAAAACAGAGATGCAGGGGTACTTGTTTGCCTAAATCACTATATGTACCCGTTTGTGTGTGTGTGAGTGTGTGAGTGTGTGTGTGTGTGTGTGTGTGTGTGTGTGTGTGTGTGTGTGTGTGTGTGTGTGTGTGTGTGTGTGTGTGCGCGCGTGCGTGCATACGTGCATCCAGTCAGATTAACATATAACTATTCTAATCTGACAGCTTTTATCACTGTAATATTTTAAAGTTGCTAAGAACACACTTCATTTAATATTCAGTTATTAACTTTAAAACTATGAAGCTAATGAAGGGAGTGCATTGACATCACTTCTTTCCCACTGAAGTATGCCCAGACTAGGTGGAAACACTCTCCAGCATGGCTGTTTATTAGGAAAAATGGATATTAATGTGTGTCGAGTATCGGGTTTCTTGACATCGGTATGTACCTGATTTTGTGGAGGCCAAATTCCTGTGTGTGCAAACTCATTGGTCAATGTGTCACTTTCATTTTCACTTCATGGCTGATCCAGAATAACAGAGGAGCCCCAGGACTCCCATATACATTTTATCTAATCCAAATGATCAGATTTTTTTAACTTAATGATCATCTCGGTTCCGAGAAAAGTGGGAAGGGAGGGGGTGGAGCTTTTGCTATAGACACACCCACTCTAAAATGACTGCCCTGTTTTCCTGGAGGGCATATAACTCAAAGCTATCTTTGGTTATTTGTTGTCAAAAATCAAACCAAATTTTTGACCTTGAACCTGAAAATATGTATACCGTTGCATCTCTCAGATGAGGACATTAATAACTGTGGATAATTTCTGATGTGATTACGTTCTGCTGGTTTATTACAGTATGTGTGATTAGTAAGCATGGCTGTGGTCTAATGTAATGATATTATCCAGATGAAGTGACTCTGATGGGATTGGCTGGTCCGGTGTAATGAGATTACCTCAGATGAAGTGGAAGAGGTAGGTGTGGATGCTGGGAGATTCATCAGCGTTTGGTCATGGTTCTTCCTGGACGACCCTGACCTGATCAGGGGCCGGTCACACAGCGGGGATGCTGGGAATTTCTCCTTTTGCAGGTTTCTGCCCACATCTTGAAACAAACTGACCCTCTGTTCTTTCATGGCTTGTTATGACCAATCACATTCAGGTGTCCAGCAGATTTTCCCAGAACAAATGAGATCCCATCATACTGTCTGAGGCTCGATTGGTTGTCCTTAGAGGCCGTGTGTCCAGTGGCTGCTGTCTGAGCTGCTGTAGGTGAAGGAGAGCAGCGTGAGCTTATTTCAGTGTGAGAACTTTGGCTGAAACTTTTATATGTTTGAAAATGTAATGTTCTTCAAGAGTTTGATAAAGTGTGTTGTTACATTGTTAACATTTGGTAAAGTGTCCAATATGTCTATATATGTTATTACTGCCACTTTATGAATGCATAAATGGGCTGGAAATAAATTGGAATTTTTGTGATGTCACAAATGTGTTTACACACATTTAGGTCGTACAGCACTGTATCTCCATCTATTCATGATGGTAATGTGGTCTTTTAGTTTGGATTGCTTTTGGAATGAGCAGGGCAGCCAATCTGAACAGAGGTTACATATATAAATCTTAAAGGCACAGCAATAAGAACAGCCTGTTCATTGAAGTGATTAAAAAGCAGTTGACCTTTGATTGGTTTTGGTAAATAAACCCACAGAAATGTCTTAAAAGCACCTTAAGGGAAAGGTTAGACTGTGGGCTCTTAAAGAACCATCAGTTGAAAGATTCCTTAACTAACCAAATACTCACAATACCAGAAGTTTCTGTATTGTTACCAAGTGTAGTATCACAGTGCTCTGTAATTTGATCCTCTAAATTGATTCTCTATAAATTAAAAACATTCATCATCTTTAATGGTAAATGTTTATTTAATAGAGCACAGACGTGTCCAAAATGTTTGTTTTATTAATATGTATGTTTTTTATTTTTATTTTTTTGTAAATCTCTGTAATCTACCCAAAACTTTTCAGTTAACAACAAAATAAAGTAAAATACAGCAAAATACAGAAAATTTCTAAAACAAACTAGCAAAATATAGTAAAATACACAAATAAAAAATACTGCAAAATACTATACATTACAGAAATGCTATAAAATACATAAAAATACATAAATACTGTAATTTCAGAATACAGTAAACATCAAAATACTGCAAAATATAAAAAATATGCTTTCAGATTGTCAAAGTATTGAAAGTTAAAATGTAGACTTCATTGCCAAATTTGAACATTGAAAATTCTGATACATTCGATACTCAGAGCAGTTCTAGATCCGACAGTAGTTCCTCTGTGTAACTGCTTCAAAGAACCTTTTTTGGCCAAATAAAAGTCTAAAATGAAAGTGTAATATAGGATATGAGGTCTTTAAAGAGAGTAAAGTGAATGATTACAGTCTGTTTGAACTCACTGTTCAGGCATCTGTAGTTTTATAGATTCTTCTGGTGTGATAAATTCTGTTCAGTCTGTTTCATCTAATGAGCACAACTGTTTCTCCCTCCTTTAGTCTCTGTCAGTCTTACTCACAAACACACACACATACCCTCACACACGCATGCACACACACACACACACACACACACATACATACACGCATGCACACACACACACACACACCCTCACACACGCATGCACACACACACATACCCTCACACACGCATGCACACACACACACACACACACATACATACACTCACGCACACACACACACACACACTCATACACACACGCATGCACACACACACATACCCTCACACACGCATGCACACACACATACATAGTTGCTCTCTCGCATTCACACATGGCATTTATGAATCAGGCAAACACACACACAAGATGAAAAGAGAGCAAGTAACTGCGCTGCCTTCATCATGCGGCTGTGCTGGGTTGTTTCCTAGGTTACCCTGCCTTATTCACGTAACCTTTCCTGTAGATAAAAGCATCCTGTAATCTTAAATCTCTCACAGTTTTTCTCTGTTTCTGCCCATCTCCTCCACACCACTGTGCTAATTTCATGCTACGCTGCTCAAGAAAGCACTAACAGAAGAGCAGAGACGTTTCTAATTTGTGTAAAGCCTGAACTCAACTGCTGCCATGAAGATTCACACAGGAGCTGAAGGCTGAGGTCACTAAACCTGAGCAGAGATTTCAATAAATCCGTGAAATGTGTGAAAAGTATTTCTTATTTTTAAAATAGAAAAGACCACAAACCTATATCCTAATGTTATATTATATTATATAAGGATACACAGTATGTCAGCAAATGATATGTTGTTTGATAAAAATAGAGAAACTAAATTACTTTTATTGTCACCATATTGATATTATGACTGATATTTCCAAATGACCATTTTGTGTCTTATTTCTAGCTTGTCCAGTGAGAACTTTCCTTCCCGTAGACTCCAGAGCATCCTCTGCTGTCCATTTTGCCTGTAAACACTGTCTGTAATGTCTGCCAATGGACATAATATAATTTTTACATTAAAATAGTTTACATTATTGATAGCAGTCACTGGCAGGTATGAGTAATCATTAAATTTTCATTATTGTATCAAACCCAAAAATTCCATATCAGTGCATTTATATTATATTATAGTACAAGTCAAATGTTTAGACACACTTTTTCATTCGCTGTTTTTCTTTTTTTCATCCAGACTATGAATGAACACATAAGGAATCATGTAGTGAAGTTAAAAGTGTTAAATAAACTAAAATGTGTTTTAGATTTTAGATTCTTCAGAGTAGACTCACAACTGATGTCTCAAACACATTAAGAGGACAAGAAATGCACGTAATGAACTCTTGACAAGGCACAGCTGTTAACTGAAAGTCATTCCAGGTGACTACCTCATAAAGCTGACTGAGAAAATGCCAAGAAAGCTGACATCTAAGCAAGAGGTGACTACTGTGAAGAATGTAAAATATAAAACATATTCTGGTTTAACCCTTTTTTGTTTACTAAATAATTCCAGACGTATTTCTTCATAGTTTGGATGACTTTAGTATTAATCTATAATACAGCCAAACCTTTGACTGGTACTGTATTATATTAGATTGTTGATGTTGAGAATTTTGTCCTATTTTTAGGTTGTAGACTGGGAACTTAGTTACTTTTAGACTTCACCCCATCCTCTGCTGGCGATTTTGATGCTCATTGTAAAATTACATAATTGTGCATTTATTATATTGTACTATATTTCCAAAACAGTACTGCTCAGCAAGCTATACCATTTGTTTCTGGACAGCAGACCTGTAATAATATTTGTCTTATTTCATTTGCATTATTATATTGAATAACTACAGTATTCCATTGACTTCTATCTGTTATAGTTTATAATTACACTTTAATCAGTACTTAGACACTTGGCTCTTTCATTTTGCCCACTGTTAGACAGCCACATCTATTACAGTGTTGGCTGGAGTGGATGAAATAGTGTTTAATGGTGGATGTCTGTTCATTGATATTTAACATCTCTGGTGGGGATTTTTCCCTACTTTTTTTACACATCCATTGGACAGTAACAACTTGTCTGGAGATTTAATGCCCCCACTTAAAGTTTAAACCAACAAGATTGATCTGGCCTTTCAGAGCCCCTCGGCAGCTTGGTTACTGATGGCTCTCTGCGGGATTGGTGATGTTTGGAGAATAATTAGAATGAGTGGAGATGGGACGGTCCTTTCAGAGCCTGTCAATAGAGCAAGCTGTTATACACACACACACACACACACACACACACACACACACACACATATCATACCAGCTTTCTGAGGGAGGAGCATGAATTAGAGCTCTGTATCTACAGTAGTGTTTGCTAAGACAGTGCAACTGTAGGGGGCGCTATTAAAAAGTCAGCTTTCTTTCCTAAAGCTCAGTTTATTTAACTATGTGTGTGTATGTGTGTGTGTGTGTGTATGTGTGTGAGCGCCACTGTGTCAGTTCATATATATACCTCAGTGAAACAAACTTCCTGTTATGGATTACTGCATGACAAGCTTTACTTTAAAATCCTAGTCTTAACCTCAACACAAAACCTAATCTTTACCGTCACTCTTACCATGCCCTAAACCTAACCTTGACCTCAACACAAAACCTAATCTTAAACCTCACCCTGCCCCTAATCCTAACCCTAGCACTGCTGAGTCAGATACTTTGTTAATAACTGAATGTGTGACTAGTTTATGGGTAATAATGTAAGCAGAGTGCTAAATATGAGAAAAAAAATCATTCAAAGGTGAAATGCTGGAATAGACGCATTGCAAACTAAACATGACAAATAGATCTGGTGTGTTTAACCCTCTGGAGACTGATGGTTTTTCAGATACTCTGATGTAGTCTGAGATGCCTTGACTTTATACTAATTACTCCCATCTAAAACTATTTTTTTCCCAGAGTGTTACACAGGCTTTTGTTCATCACAAGCTCAGCAACAACAGTGTCAAAACAGTAAGAGTGTCATAAATCTATATTTTGATTAAATCTGATCTAAATTTAGACTTTAAGCTGATATATTGTGAAAAAACACTCTAAACATTTATAACCAAGACTTTTGAGCTCAACATATGTGTTGGCTACACACTGGTCATTGCAGTTTTTAGAAATTGTATGTGGTTTTATTTCTAAAGCTTAACAAATGTGAGTTGACGTGTTTAACTCATTCAGTGGTTCCTAGACAGAATATTTATGAGATAGGAGTGAACACTCAAGGGGAGAGGTTTTTGTTCAGGTGAGAGCTCTTTGATTGATGGGGTGTCTTTGCACATTCTACAGCCAGTAATCCACCAATGGAATGTCTGGAATTACCATGTCATTATCATATGAATGACAGATCCCGTCATTTGGCAAAAAAAAAATGCTCAGCTGTCTGACTCGTGCTGAAAAACATGCCTCTTCTTATTTAAGCTCTTCTCACAAATATCTAAAAATATATTTACATTCAAACTATATATTTTTGAAAAATAGATTCTTTAAGGTTTCTTGGGGTACGTTTTGTTAATATGCCACTGGCAGAAGCACCAACTCCAGAGGGTTAAGAGTTAACTGTGATCCTTGGCCAAAAAATGACATGCAGCTAAAACTGTATTGACACATGGCTCATGCTTGCCCTCCTAATGACATGCTAATGACCAAATAATCTGCTATCAGAGAATATAAGTGTAGTATATGAAGCATACAGAACACTTCCTACATGCAGTGAATGCTGAGCAGGTTTACAACTTATGGTTTTCTCCCCCTTTTCAGGTTAACCAGGACAACGTAGTCAAGGTTGGTCACAAACAAGTGGTTAATATGATTCGACATGGGGGCAATCATCTGATCATCAAAGTGGTTACAGTGAGCAGGAATCTCGACCCTGATGATAAGTCTCGAAAGAAAGGTAAATTCATCATAACTCCGGTGTAATTAAGAAACATCGACCCTCCTCATATTAAAAGTCCATGCTTTTCCATTCTGCTTAATGTAATCAAACTAATCAGCAGTGCTACTAACACTATTAATACAACCATACATCCAAAAATCAGAAAATTGTGAAAACAAAATCATTTTTGTTTATAATTTTATTTTAAAAAATGGCATATTTTATATTTTATATTCATTACACATAAAGTGGGATATTTCAAGCCTTTTTTTAGTTTCATGTTGATCAGTTAAACTTATCATGAAAATGAGAAATTCAAATTATTCAAATATTGTGATTTTGAGTAAATGACTTTAAAATTAAGTCAGTAAGTAATATTATAGTCAGTAAGTAATATAATAATTGATCAACATTAAAATGTTTATAATATGTCATTTTATATGTAATGAATATAAAATATATGACAGTTTAACTTTTTGACAAACTTTTTCATGATATTCTAATTTTTTGATGTATGACTAGTTTTTAAAGAGATCTTTAAGTAAACTCTAAGTTTCTCTCTTTACTCAAAGGCACTTTAATTTTTTTTAATTAATCAGTGTTTTTAGTTTGGATGATAAGTCCCTCTGTGTAACAGAGTAGGTTAGCTTGTGGCTAAGCTAACCTAAGCATGTTATTTGCTCTGTATTTGCTGCTGTAGCTCCTCCACCACCCAGGAGAGCTCCTTCCACTGCTCTCTCCACACGTTCCAAATCCATGACCTCAGAGCTGGAAGACTTAGGTAAGCCCCATACACCATTCCACCAGGCTAATGGCGCCCTTTAAAACCATTTGATCAAATAATCATACATATCATTGCTTTTGTAACTTCTAATATATCATCTGTGGTAACTTAATCAGCATTGATGTAACAAGACAATGTGTAAAGTCATGTGAAGACTCTTTGCTATGTCAGGCCATTTTAATGAGTTTATTTTGAATTTTTACACGTCAGGGGAAATTGATACAGGTTTTCTCACCTCTTAGACTAGTCAGTTTATTTACATAATGCCAATGTTTTTGGCCAAACAGTGGGAACTATTAGAATCTTCTTACCTCCCATTATGAAATTAACCTGGGCTCCACCAGACGTATGTTAGAATAGTGTCCAAACAATTGTTCACCCCCCAATACCCACACCTACCCACACTCAAATCAACACCTACACCCTAACCAATCCACCTACTCACACTCAAGCCAACCGCCAACCCCCAAACCTACCACCTCCCAACACTGAAGCCAACCTCCTATATCGTGACCAATCTACATCCTCACACTCAGGCCAACCCCCAAACACTAAAATCAATCCACCTCCCAACTCTCAAACCAACCCCCAACACCCAAACCTACCACCTCCCAACTCACAAACCAATCCGCAACATCCAAACCAGTTCATCTCCCAACACTCAAACCAACCCCCCAAAACTCAAACCAATCCACCTCTTAACAATTTAGGCCAACTCCCCAACACCCAAATCAATCCACCTCCCCACCCTCCAACCAACCGCCAAACCGACCACCTCCCAAAACTAAAACCAACCTCCCCAACATCCAAACCAATCCACCTCCTAACACTCATTCCAAGTCCCTAACACCCAAACCAATCTGCCTAACAACACTCTAGGCCAACCCCTAAACACCCAAATCAATCCACCTCCAATCACTCAAACCAACCCCCAAGCCTACCACCTCCCAACCCTCCAACCAACCCCCAACCCTCAAACCAAACCCCAACCCTCAAACCAACCCCCAACCCTCAAACCAAACCCCAACCCTCAAACCAATCACCCTCCCAACCCTCCAACCAACACACAACCCACAAACCAATCACCCTCCCAACCCTCCAACCAACACCCAACCCCCAAACCTACCACCTCCCAACCCTCCAACCAACCCCTTAATACCCAAACCAATTCACCTCCCAACATTCAAATCAATCCATCTATCAACCCTCAAACCTACCCCTTTCCCAGCACTCAAACCATCACCCAATCCAGCCCACCTCCCAAAACCCAAATCAACATCCTCAGCTCCCAAACACCCACACACAGGCCTCAATCAAGCACATCATCATTTGGTGTTTTTTTTCTAATGTGTATGAAGTTTGTGTGTGTCCACTGTATGTGATCGTTGCACTGATGTTAATATTTCATGTTTTCTTTCTTTTGTTTCTCTTCACTTTGGCTGAAAAAGTGGATAAAGGTATGAAGTCTTTCTTTTTCTTCTAATCACCTGGCATGCTTCCACCATTGTTTCTGTGTGTAGGAGTGTATGTGTGTGTGTGGTTTCCGAGTCACAGAATTAGCTTGTCTGTGGTTGTTGAGTCTATATTTGACCATGTATAATGTATTTATCTGAAATAGTCTGTATTGTCTTACTGGGTCACATGATTGATTTTTAAAAGATGATACCTTCCTACGGGCAGTGAAAGCTTAATTAAAGCTGTGTTATGGTGTCAAATAACTTGACTGAGTGCGGAAAAGCACAGCACAATATTTATAGCATTATAGCACTCCAGTTTCTCCTGATCTGACCCATGTCGAAACCATTTGTTCTGTGATTCCTGTTAGAAAGTGAGAAAGCATCAGTGACAGCAGCAGTTTGTTTCTGTGGTGTTAATTATCTACAGTTAAATTAATCTGCAGAACAGACTTCACACCAATCACCAGTCAAGAAAAAAAATTATATATATAAAATTCTTGTCTTTTAGAATTTAGATTATATATATATATATATAGTCAAATGTTTGGACACCTTCTGGACATTCAGTGACTAAAGTCATCCAAACTATAAAGAAATACATAAGGTAATATTTAGTAAACAAAAAAGTGTTAAACAAACATTCTTCAAAGTAGGCACCTCTTGCTTAGATGCCAGCTTTCTTGGCATTTTCTCAGTCAACTTTATGAGGTAGTCACTTGGAATGACTTTCAGTTAACAGCTGTGCCTCGTCAAGAGTTCATGACTTGCATTTCTTGCCTCTTAATGTGTTTGACCATCAGTTGTGTGCCTACTTTGAAGAATCTAAAATCTAAAACACATTTTGGTTTGTTTAACACTTTTAAGTTTACTACATGATTCATTATGTGTTCCGTCATAGTCTGGATGGCTTCAATATTAATTTACAATGTAGGAAAAAACACTGAATGAGAAATTGTATCCAAACTTATATATATATATATATATATATATATATATATTTCTGTGTGTGTGTGTGTGTGTGTGTGTGTGTGTGATTGTGTGTAAAAGATTTTGTCATATTAAAATGTTTATGATATAAACAACGTCACTATGAGTGGTCTGAAGTGAAATACTTTATTCCAGAGAAACATAATAAAATGCATTTAGTGGAGGGTGTTCTATGCAAAAATAGTGCCCAAATAAATTTTTCAGATTCAGTCCTAACATATGGACAAAAGTATTGGGACATACCTATTAATCATTGAATGCATTCAGGTCCATTGTCACAGGTGTATAAAAATATTCATCTCCTAAAATATATATACCCACCTCCCAAAACTCAAACTAATGACCAAACATCCAATCCAACCCACTTCCTAAAACTAAAAAAAAAAACACCTCAACATCCAAACCAATTCACCTCCCAAAACTCAAATCAACGCTCCAATATCCAAACCAATCCACCTCCCTGCACTCAAACCAACGACCTAACGTCCAAACCAATCCACCTCCCAAAACTCAAACCAACACCCTAACATCCAAACAAGTTCACCTCTCAAAACTCAAACCAACGCCCCAACATCCAAACCAATCCACCTCCCAAAACTCAAACCAACTCCCCAACATCCAAACCAGTTCACCTCCCAAAACTCAAACCAACGCCCCAACCTCCAAACCAATCCACCTCCCAGCACTCAAACCAATGACCCAACCTCAAAACCAGCCTACCTCCCAGCACTTAAACCAATGCCCCAACATCCAAACCAGCCCACCGCCCAAAACTCAAACCAACGCCCCAACATCCAAACCAATCCACCTCCCAAAACTTAAACCAACTCCCCAACATCCAAACCAGTTCACCTCCCAAAACTCAAACCAACGCCCCATCCAAACCAATCCACCTCCCAGCACTCAAACCAACGACCCAACATCAAAACCAGCCTACCTCCTAACACTTAAACCAACGCCCCAATATCCAAACCAACCCACCTCCCAAAACTCAAACCAACGCCCCAACATCCAAACCAATTCACCTCCTAGCACTCAAACCAACACCCCAACATCAAAACCAACCCACCTCCTAAAACTCAAACCAATGCCCCAACATCCAAGCCAACCCACCTCCCAAAACTCAAACCAATGCCCTAACATCCAAACAAGTTCACTTCTCAAAACTCAAACCAACGCCCCAACATCCAAACCAATCCACCTCCCAAAACTCAAACCAACTCCCCAACATCCAAACCAGTTCACCTCCCAAAACTCAAACCAACGCCCCGACATCCAAACCAATCCACCTCCCAGCACTCAAACCAATGACCCAACCTCAAAACCAGCCTACCTCCCAACACTTAAAGCAATGCCCCAACATCCAAACCAACCCACCGCCCAAAACTCAAACCAACGCCCCAACATCCAAATCAATCCACCTCCCTAAACTCAAACCAACTCCCCAACATCCAAACCAGTTCACCTCCCAAAACTCAAACCAACGCCCCAACATCCAAACCAATCCACCTCCCAGCACTCAAACCAACGACCCAACATCAAAACCAGCCTACCTCCTAACACTTAAACCAATGCCCCAATATCCAAACCAACCCACCTCCCAAAACTCAAACCAACGCCCCAACATCCAAACCAATTCACCTCCTAGCACTCAAACCAACACCCCAACATCAAAACCAACCCACCTCCTAAAACTCAAACCAATGCCCCAACATCCAAGCCAACCCACCTTCCAAAACTCAAACCAATGACCTAACTTCCAAACCAACCCACCTCCCAACACTTAAACCAATGCCCCAACATCCAAACCAACCCACCTCCCAAAACTCAAACCAATGCAACAACATCCAAACCAACCCACCTCCCAATACTCAAACCAATGACCTAACATCCAAACCAACCCACCTCCCAAAATTAAAACTTTTTAACCCAGTTTATGCTCCATCCACACTTCATTGTATGGAATTTACAGTACCTGAAGACAAAATTAGCCTGATATTTAATATGACAAGCTTGTTTATTTCATTTGCATACAGTATGCCAGCCAAACAAACTATTTAAATAAACACAGCAGTGACTGGTCCAGTAGGCCTGTTCAAAGATACAGTTCATCCTCCATTTCTTTACTAGAAAGTGTTGGATGATCAGCAATCCTCAGCCAGTGAGACAGTCTTACTGTCTTACTGACAGTTTTAAAGCTGCTGTTTTGTGCTAATCCAGAGAGTGATCAGTTCTGGTACTACTGAATGTTTTTAGCTTCTCAGCACAGTGCATAAATGAAGGTGATTCTTGGTGTAATTTACCAGCTCAAATGGTCAAATCTCTTTTAATTTTACACCCATATAAATCTGTCCCAAACAGCAGGCTGTCCCAGCAAAACTGCTGATTATGTGAGCTAGCCGCTAGCCTGGTTTAGCGTCCTATTGTTTGCGCTACAGAAACTAGCTTCTGGCTAGGCTTTAGCAGAAGTTGGCCAACCTCTCTGAATTATGTTGACTTTTTTGCTGAAGGGTGGCCTCAAAAAAAAGACTTTTATGTTACGTACACCACAGTATCTGTCACCATTCAAAGTTAGCTACCATGTGTATGCACTGTGCAAGCTCATATCCCCTTCTTTAGGACATATAGACCTTCACCCTCACTTAATTGGTTGAATTTTCTGTTATGTTACTAATAGACTTTTATTACTTTACATTATCACCAGATGAGGCAGTCACATGATGAGAGTGAGTAGTTTTGATTGCTTAGTCCCATTCTCAGTCAGAGCTGCAAACTGTAGTAGCTTTTGATTTTATTTATATATATCACCCCTTGTGTGGGGGCATGTTGTTTAGAACGGGATGTCATCAAAGCTCCTGCAGGTGTAATGTGTAGGTGTCCCAGTACTTTTGTCCATACACTATTTTAACATTAACAGCATTACATGTGAAAGCTCATGTAGGTTCACTGTTAGTTTAAATTGGGTTGTAGACACAGGTTACTATTATCATTTATTATAATACATTGGACATTTTCTCCACAGTGGACTATTTAACATCAAAACATGGTTGTTACATCACAACAATTTAAATTTTGAAATGTCAGTGGACATTGTGTCTTCTTGCGATGTTTCCTTGTTAAAACTGTCCTGTCTGGTTCTCCTGAGTTTGTGTAGAATAGACTGTTGCATGGAGGTGCTGTTTTAGTACTGTGCTTACTGTGTGATATGGCATTACATTTTACCCAGGTCAATGCCATTGGGAGGAACACAGAGTGCTCTCCTCTGCTTTGATTCCCCCTTTCTTTTATGTAAATGATGTGTGAATATTCATTCCTGAATAAAGCTGAGCATTCTTTTATGTTAAAGCCACTTTGAGGAAAAAGAAGGGTGAGTTTCAATAGCCATGTTTCATTAAACACACACACACACACACACACACATTTGTTTCTGTGAATTGTGGGGACATTACATAGACTTACTCAAACCTTAAAACCTTAACCTCAAAACACATCTTCACCTTAAAACTTTGATTTACGTTGCTTTTGAGTGTTAAAACAGGTTTTGGTACTCACAACATGGCATAAACCTGGTACATACACACAAGCACACATGTTAATACTATAATAGTGAGGACATTCCACTCACTTGTGTAATACTGAGTAAAAATAAGCCTAAACCTAAACTTCACCTTAGCAACCAAAGGTCAAAACTTCTGTTCTTTTATAAAAAAAAAAAAAAAAAGTTTGTAATGATTTATTTTTCGGAGGACCAGCAAAATGTCCTCACTTTTACAGACCAGACATGCATTCATATCATTATATTATTGAAATACAAGAACACACACACACACACACACACACACAAACATTCAATATTAGGCACTATTTTGTTAATTTGACACTAGATATAATGGATGAAATTATGTGTGTTTATGACATACAATAGATATACAGAATGCTTTACACAGTCATATTACAATATTATAACCACCTCCTTGTATCTCCACTCATTGTCCACTTTGTATACCTTGTTACCCTCCTTTCACTCTGTTCTTCAGAGTGTTCGCAGGTGGATCATTCTCAGTGACCCTGAAGTGGTGGTGGTGTGTTAGTGTGTGAGCTGCTGGAGATATTAAACATTATGTCCACTCACTGTCCACTCTATTAGACACACCTGCCTTGTTGGTCTTGTAGATGTAAAGTCAGAGACAGCAGCTCAGCACAGTGTGTGTTGGTCCTCTAGTCCTGACACTGTTGGCTGGTTGGTCACTATTTTCACTCCAGTAGTGACACTGAGGTGTTTAAAAACATCAGCAGCTCTGCTGTGTCTGATTCACTCTAACACACACTAACACACCACCACCACATCAGTGTAACTGAGAATGATCCACCTGCTCTGTGTGGTCCTGATTATTGAAGAACAGAGTGAATAAAGTAAACAGAGAAACAGATGAACTACAGTCTGTAATTGCAGAACTACAAAGTGCCCCTGTATCAGGGGTTTCAAACACCAGTCCTTGAAGGCTGCTGTCCAGCACAGTTTGGTGATTTCTCTGCTCTAACGGTACAATTAAAACTGGTCAGTACCTGCTGAGTTGAATCAGGTGTGTTTGATCAGGAGGATCAGCAAATTGTCCAGGATTCCAGCCCTCCAGGACTGGAGTTTGACACCCCTGACCTATATGGTTAGTGGCGTTGAGTGTAGATACAGTGAGGAAAATAAGTATTTGAACACCCTGCAAATTTGCAAGTTCTCCCACTTAGAAATCATGGAGTATAACCATGTTAGTAGTTGGGAGTCTGACTGATTGTGTGGGGTGGGCAGGTGTCTTTATGCAGCTATTGACCTCAAATAGGTGCTTCTAATTTAGAATAATAAGTGGAGTGGAGGTGGACTTTTTAGAGGCGGACTAAGAGGTCTTTGAGGGCCAGAATGTTTGCTGATTGGCAGGTGTTCAAATACTTATTTGCAGCAGTAACACACAAATAAATGATTAAAAAATCATACATTGTGATTTGCAGATTTTTTCTTTTAGATTATGTCTCTCACAGTGGACATGCACCTAAGATGAACATTTCAGACCCCTCCAAGATTTCTAAGTGGGAGAACTTACAAATTTGCAGGGTGTTCAAATACTTATATTCCTCACTGTAGGTATGAACCTAGCGAAGTGACCAGTGAGTGTAAATATGTGTTCTTATATTACAGAGGGGAAATAAATGTTAGAAAAACTTTTTCAAACCATATAATTCAAGTGCAGTGTGAAAATGCATTATTCATAAGCCTGTCGTCTATTTAAAAGTCTTATGCAACTAAATTCAAGCTCTATGAATTCCCCCAAAGCAAATTTCTCAGCAAGAGTCTCACTCGGACAAAACGATGGCTCACACTACTGTTCAATGAAATTTTAAGCGTCACAAAGGTGGACATTATACAGGCCTGCTATGCACTAGCATGCTAGTCTTCCAGCTAGCCATCATCACTGGGAGAGCTTCCAGTAGAACACTGAATGTATTAAATGTCCAAAACTTTGTGGACACCCCTTTCTAATGAATGCATACTGCTAGACACAGATACAATGTAGAAATGCACACACATATGGTGTTTAGTCCCTGTAAAGAAGTACTGCCAATATAATAGCAGTAAACATGAACCTGTTGGCACCATGTCTAATAGGTGTTATTGTGTAATGCCAGGTGTGTGCTAGAGGGGTTTAAAGCCCCCCAGCATTGTGGAACTGTATTCTCTGCTCCATCCAACACTGGATGAGTTGGGGCATCAAGGATCAGGTAGTGGAGTTGGGATGATGTAGTAGTGGATCCAACATCGTGACCTAAGAGCTCTTGTGGCTGAATGCAATCAAATCCTTACAGCAATGCTGCAAAACCTTTCCTGGACAGTGGAGACAGTTATGCCAACAAAAGGAGGATAAACTATTTTTTAAAAAAAATTGATTTCAGAGGAAACAGTGAATTAGCAGATGTCCCAATAATTTTGTCCATATAGTGTATGTCTATAGCAAAAGTCCACCTGCAAAATGTAATGCCATATTTACAGTGTAAAAGATGCAAGCACTTGTTCCAGCAAGGAAAAAAGCAAATTGACATGACCCATCAGGCTCTCCTGAGCTGAAGTGATGGTTCTATGTCTTTACAAGCTGATATGGACAGAACAGCAGCAGGCATCCTGGTCTTATGTTCTTACAATGTATTTTGATGCATTATTGTAATTAAAACTGCATTAAATGGGGTCTAGAATGTTAATCTGTATGTATGTTAGTTGATTAAAGAGAGTTTGTACATGCAAATGACATAATGTGAACCTCAATCAAATGTAAATCCCACATAAACAAGCCAGACCACTGAACCAAGCTGTTTTGTAACAGACTCCACCCCTAAAACTTTACATAATCGGGCAATTGTCCTCTTAACACCATCCATTCAATTCGCATCAGCTTTTCTCTTCACTCAACTCCTCTCTCAGACACTTCTCTTCCATGCCATGCTCTTGTTCTTCTTTATCCTCTTCTCTCTCCTTTTCTCCTCAGCTCTTGTCTTGTTTCAGGAAAAGCTGTTACATTTGCCACCAGTTTTGTGGCACCATTATAGCATAAGAAATGCAGAAAATAACCCAAAAAACTTTTATATGTGACATCCCTGCTGAAAAACAAAAAAAAAGGAAAAAATTTAATGGTTTCCATCAAACAATGGAACTTTAATGGGCTTCAGCTTAATGGTTACAATTAGTGATCATTTGTTTCCTGCAGGAACCATTAGATGTGTCTAGAATCAGTCACATGTCACTCAATAAACCTTTAAAATCTATAGACTTTGACATCAAACTATCAGAAAACCATTAAATATTAACTGTTACACACCATTACAGAACTGACAGCAACATTTAATGGTTTATGTTATTTAGGCTGTAAAACAAATCATTAGAGCAGAGATCATTAAAAATCATTCACAAGCTCACCATAAAAGGCAAAACTGCTTATTTCAAAATGAGGCAAAGTCGTAGGGTTTTAAGTGAGGGTGTAAAAGCACATTGAGTCATTTTTCACCCCAAAGTTACCTTCTGTGTAAACATCAGCAAGGATTTTAAACTGAAACAATGCACTTCTAGGCCCCATTAAAGCAACTGTATGAATTTGCACATTTGAGATGAAGAAAATGATCCAAGCACAGCAGCCATATTCCAGCTTTTCCTGCTTTGCTGTCGTCCGTGTTCAGCTGTGTGCTGAATATAAAACATACAGACATTTGCAGAGTGGTCAGTTTTGACTTGTTTCTGCTAAAATCAGCCCTTTTTGCTGCAGAGGTATAAAGGGATTTGAATCCTGAATATTTGCAGAGTTTTGATGCTAAAAGGCAGGAGAACGTGTGCGTGTGTGTGTGTGTGTGTGTGTGGCTAACCAGATGTAGTCTTGAAAAATGTGATGGCAGCAAATCAGACACTGAACTTCCCTTTCCTCCGCTCCTGTGTAGATGATCAGCTTTCAGATATTGCGGCTCTGAAGAAGAGGATTGTTTTTCAAGTCACCCTAAGTAATCATTTCCCATGCATGGGAGTTTTCTGAAAATAAAACGCTAACGCTAGCATGTTGCACAGTGGCCGCTGAGAAACACAGCTACTCTAGCAGGATTCCCATGGAATCAGGAAGAGCTTGCACGGCTTTGACCTTGACCAGTGTCAATGTATCTATTTCTGTCTCCTCTCTCTCTCTCTCTCTCTCTCTCTCTCTCTCTCTCTTGCTTGGTTTGGATTCTTTTTTTCATTTACTAGATCCTGTGAGAGAATAATGGCTTGATTTTGATACTTGTGTGCTGTAGCTTTCGAATCCTAAAAATAAGTATGGTATTGTTTTGCAGACAAAGTGGAGGAGGTTGTTCCTCCCCAGAAGCCTGTGTGGGACAGCTCCAATGTGGACGTGAGGGTTGCGGCTGTTAAACCACGGCCCACCAGCAGGTGCTTCGCTGTGGCACCAGAAATGAATGTAAGCACAATCTTGGCCTATAACATGTATACTGCTCCAAACATGAGGTTTGCATCAGAAAAATGAGAATATTGTGGAAAAAGTATTTTTGTTCATATTCATTACACATAAAGTGACATATTTCAAGTCTCAGTGTGGCTTATAGCTCATGAATTGGCTGCACGATCAAGCACAGTGATATGATGGTCAGTAGTAGTGTTGGCACCGTGGGCAGCTGCTGGGCATCTCCATAAAGCTTGTCAGCAGATGGAAGCATGAAGTGCTCTAAAATCTCCTGGTAGATGTTGACTTTGGACTAAACACAGTGGAGCAACAGCAGCAGATGACATGACACCTCAAACCATCACAGACTGCAGAAACTGCACACTGGACTTCAGACAGCTTGGATTGTGTGTCTCTCCACTCTTCCTCCAGACTCTAGGAGCTTGATTTACAAATTAAATCTGAAAAGAGGACTTTGGAGCACTGAGTAACAGTCCAGTTCTGGTTCTGCTTAGTCCAGGTGAGACACTTCTGATGTTGTCTCTGGTTCAGGAGTGTTGATATTAGCAATGTGACAGTTGTAGTCTGAGACATACACAGAATTTATTCTGTTTTAATGAGCTATAAGTCAAACCGATCAACTTGAAAAAGGCTTGAAATATGTCACTTCACATGTAATTAATATAAAATAAACTTTTTGACAGTTTAGCTTTTTGAATTAATTGATGAACTTTTTCATGATATTCTAATATTTGACACATGAATAATTATCTGGTGGTAGGAGCTGTTGATAAAGTGTAACTACAAATCAGTATCAGTTCCCATATGGGAAAGAAGTATTATAAAATCTATTTCAACTTAGCAAACGTTGTTTTTCAATTACCATTACAGTCAGTCATTGAAACAAACAGCTCTGTTTTAACCCACTGCAGATTATGAAGTCCTTTACCTACACCTTAAACATGAATCTGTGTGGTTGTGCAGTCCCTGTGCAATAGCCAGGACGTATCAGTGGACTCCCCGCCAGTCACAGGAAGTCCTAAAGGCCCTTACCTGGGTGTACCAAAGGGAACCATGCGCCGGCAGACGTCCATAGGCAAGTATTATTTTCTGTCACTTGGAATGTGATATTTCACTCAGTGCAGCTCAGTGGAGAGCTTATAAGTGTTATTGTTGACATTTTACTTCATGATGCATTTTTCTGTTTATACATTTGTTTTTATGTGTTTTACACTGACAGGACCTTGGTCTCAGAAGAGTTTTCACCATCCTGTATAAATAAGTAAACAATAGGATGTCAAAAGACACAAAGAATTAAGATACCAAGTTCAGATGTTTGTCTCTGTTTCTAGAATGCACTCTTACCAGCTTTTTCTTTGTCTTATGTGAAAGCACATACTCAAGTTGTTGCTTTCTTGCCTTTTGTTAACTGATCCAATTTCTGTGGGGCTAATAACTCTCCTGTAATCCAACCACAGGTGTAACAGAAGAAGAAAAGCAGTTTCTCACTCCTCCCATGTTGAAATTCACACGAAGCCTGTCGATGCCTGATACATCAGAGGACATCCCTCCTCCACCAGCCATCTCTCCTCCATCTCCACCCCACAACAGCGGTCCTCCGCCTGCCGGCCGTGGTTATGGTACGATCCGACCAGGCTTTACTGCTCAAAGTCCTGCCACAAACAGCACACCTCCAGGAGGAGACTCCAGTCTAGGTTCAAGCTGGAGAGAACAGGGCATGTATTACAGAGACAACCCTGAACAATACGAATCTGAGGGGTGTAACAGCCCAACCGCTCAGCAGAGCCTTCATATGCGACGGGCCCAGATCCCTGAAAACCCGTACTCGGATGTAGGCAAAGTGGGTCACTCCGCCCTGTTTGTGCCAAACAAGCCTGCGAGGAGAAAGGGCATGTTGGTAAAGCAGTCCAATGTAGAGGACAGCCCAGAAAAAACCTGCTCCATCCCAATCCCAACCATCATCATCAAAGAGCCCTCCACCAGCAGCAGTGGCAAGAGCAGCCAAGGAAGCAGTATGGAAATTGAGACCAGTACACCAGAACACACAGGCCAGCTTCGCCCAGAGGATGGTCTCAACACAGGCATCCCCTTCGCAACCACAATTGTATCCAGCTCAGCCAGGGAGAAGAGGCTGGAGGTGCACAGGAACTCCCCGTCTTTCAGATCCACAGATGCTGGTGATGAGGACGTAACTCCAACGCCTGCTCCACGTTTACGACACTCCAAGTCCATCGATGAAGGAATGTTCAGCAGTGATGAGCGACTGCGTAGGCTCATGGCACCTCCCTCATCCCTGTTGAGCATCCCCCGAGGAGGTGGCAATGTGACTGATTTCAACAGCCCAGAACCCACCATGGTACGGGAGCTGCTGAACACTCGAACGGGACACAGTCCCATTAGTTTGCCAGCTCACAAGACCTACAGCTCAGGGAGCGGAAATTATGTTCACCCTGTCACTGGGAAACCTCTGGACCCTAATTCCCCATTAGCCTTAGCATTAGCTGCCAGAGACCGGGCCATGAGGGAGCAATCCCAGCCTCTGCCACTTAAGAGTGACCAGTCTAAGCTGGATCTCAACAAACCACTGTTCATTGACACAAAACTTCGGCCCAATGTTGAGGTGAGCTTCTCCAGCACTGCTACCATGGGCCGGCCGCGGGGAGGCTTACGGAGACAGATGACTGAATCCAAGTATGAGACCGAGTCCAAATACCAACTGGACCTGGGCAAGCCTGAGAAGAGGACAGAAGAAAAGAAGAACATGTTGATTGATATTGTCGACACCTCACAGCAAAAGTCGGCAGGGCTTTTGATGGTCCATACCACAGATGGGGCCAAGTCAGAGGAGAATAGCCTGTCAGAAGGGGAGCGGGATGAAGATTCTTGTCCAGACAGCACCCCAGGGGAACTGCGTGATCCTAACCAGCCAGCCCCTGCTAATCCTCCATCCAGCAAGCCTCTGTCAGCTGCTCCACAGGGAAAGACCATAATTACAGTCAGTTCTGTGGATGAGCCAATCAAACTTCCCTTTGGCATCCCTCCACCTCCTTTGGCTTCTGTTGACATCGATGAAGAGTTTGTGTTTGGTGAACCCTTGCCTCCCCCATTAGAGTTTGCCAACAGTTTTGATATCCCTGAAGATCAGTCGGGGGCAATCTCGGAGCTGCTAAAACAGAAAGCCAATGGCATGAGGGGGCCTTCCCTCAGTCCCTACTACCCTCACTTAAGTACAAACTCCGAAATCAAGAGGCCGACCGTCCTTACCAACTGCACACCTCCTAGCTTCCCCACTGGGCCTCTGGAACCCTATGAGCCCATTATCGACTCAGGCATTGAGGTGGACAGCCGGAGCAGTGGAGACCCCCAGCTGGAAACCACCAGCACAGTCTCCACCGTGTCTAGCATCTCCACATTATCGTCAGAAGGAGGAGAGACTTTGGACACTTGCACCGTCTATGCAGATGGACAGGCCTTTCTGGTGGACAGGGCGCAGGTCCTGCCCAAGCCAAAGGCCAAGCACGCCGTCAATAAGAGCAATGCACTTTACAAGGACGCCTTGAATGAGGAGAGCGTGGGCTCTTTCAGGGTGCCCTCCTCGGTCCCACCGCCACCCCCAGGAACCGCCCCTCCAGAGCCTCTGAAAACCCCAACGCAAAGAACCTCAAAGCTCTGGGGCGAGCCTCTGGATCTGAAAAACCCTCACGGCCCAGAGGCCAAGCCCCAGGGCATGGCCGAAATGAACTCAGTCCTGCAGCACGTCAGCAAGGACAAAGCACCAAAGCCAGGGGAAGCATTAGATTCTCCCACGGGATGCAGGACTCACTTCGGAATGAGGTACGTTCAACGCACCAGCAGCACTCGCCCCAGTAACACAGACATTCATTTCGTCGCCCAGATTAGTGTGCTCACTGTGCCCATGAAAGAAAGAGTTGCCTAGCAACCTAATAATGAGAACAGCCTTGAGGATGAGATGAGCGACGTCAGCGTGATGAGCGCAGACCGAGCCATCTCGGTGTGTTTGTGTATGTGTTCGCTTGATTTGGAACATTACCCATTTATTAGTCAGTCATCATATCACACAAACTGCCCCCATGAGGCTTTTCAAGAGGGCCTTTACTCAACAGAACCAACGTCAGTTCCCTGCTGATGACAAAGGCAGACGCATGCAGATCTGCAGTGTGCCAGTGCATTTTAAAAAAGCAGCACAGCTTGAAGTGGCTGGGGTTGTGTACCTATATTGGGCACATCTACTCAATGCTGCAGACCTCTCTGAGACCAGTGCCTCATTTTTTATGAAAGGCTTTGGTTATTTCTAGACCACAAAACTGACCCTAAAATGCCCTGAACACAGCTGTTTAACCAATACACTCAGCGACAAGCAACTAAGGCACTTTAATAATAGCTCACACTAGCCATGCTTTAGATAGTGATTTTTTTGCTGCATCTTGAAGAAAGCTGCATGTCAGGCAAAACAAGATGTCACATTTTATTTTCAGCATAGTCCTGCATGCGTATTAGATTGCGTTTGTTATGTATGGATTGTGCATGCTTGCACAATGTATGGAATCTCTTGCTGCCTGTCAAGCTACAAAACTGCTAGGATGTAGGATGAAAATAACAATGCTATAAAAAGACTGTTATGCAGTGTTTTGATTTGCGGTGGTACGTTGCAACATGTGAAATACCTGTCACTGGCTTGCCTCAGATTATTTAACTATATTTAAGACAAAACCTCGCATTAGCAGTGCCCAAAGTGCATCTGTTGTGGTAGGCATGTTAGATGTCCAAAGGTTTGTGAAAGAATTCACAGGTGTTTCAATACTTTTGTTTTATGTTGTATTTTGCATGTTGCTTTGTGAGCCATGTTAAAAGCAAAGCCTTGTGTCTCCAAAATAGATAGATAGATAGATAGATAGATAGATAGATAGATAGATAGATAGATAGATAGATAGATAGATAGATGAATTTTTGATCTGACAGTATTATAATTGTTCGTTCTGATCTAGTCACTGTTAGTTGTGGGCTAAACCTTTGATGATTTTATGAAAAAGTATTCCAATTGAACATACAGCTGGCCTGCCTGAATAACGCAGATGTTACAACAGAACAAATAACCCAATAAAGCACCAGATGTTCAGCGCTAATAAATCTGTAGATGAACAGTGAAAAGCTTTATGATTCACATTGTTTAACTTTCAATTATGCGGTTCACTGAGGCTGGGGATCACGTATTATATTTACACATCTGCTCAAAAGTTTGGGTTCAGCCAGGACACTGAACATCTCCATCACAACACATTTCATCAGAAAATTTTTTATTCAAGTCTAGTGTTGAGGTAGGACAGTCACCACTTTTTAGCTCAGTTTTAGTCTCTAACAGAAGTTGTTGAGACTTTAGTACAGCTGTTTATTCTCCACCAATAGTTCAAGACATACAGTGGTGCTTGAAAGTTTGTGAACCCCTTAGAATTTTCTATATGTCTGCATAAACATGACCTAAAACATCATCAGATTTTCACACAAGTCCTAAAAGTAGATAAAGAGAACCCAGTTAAACAAATGAGACAAAAATATTATACTTGGACATTTATTTATTGAGGAAAATAATCCAATATGACATTTGTGAGAGGCAAAAGTATGTGAAAGGTGAAATTAGAGTCAGGTGTTTTCAAACAATGGGATGACAATCGGGTGTGAGTGGGTACCCTGTTTTATTAAAAAAAAAAACTATTTTAAAACTGTTTCACAACACATTTGTGGAAGTGTATCATGGCACAAACAAATTAGATTTGAGGACCTCTAAAAAAGTTGTTGATGCTCATCAGGCTGGAAAAAGTTACAAAACCAAAACCTAAAGAGTTTGGACTCCACCAATCCACAGTCTGACAGATTGTGTACAAATGGAGGAAACTCAAGACCATTGTTACCCTCCTCAGGAGTAGTCGACCAACAAAGATCACTCCAAGAGCAAGGCGTGTAATAGTCGGCGACGTCACAAAGGACCTCAGGGTAACTTCTAAGCAACTTAAGGCCTCTCACACATTGGTTATTGTTAATGTTCATGAGTCCACCATCAGGAGAACACTGAACAACAATGGTGTACATGGCAGGGTTGCAAGGAGAAAGCCACTGCTCTCCAAAAAGAACATTGCTGCTCGTCTGCAGTTTGCTAAAGATCACATGGACAAGTCGGAAGGCTATTGGAAGAATGTTTTGTGGACGGATGAGACCAAAATAGAACTGTATGTTTTAAATGAAAAGTGTTATGTTTGGAGAAAAGAAAACACTGCATTCCAACATAAGACCTTATCTAATCTGTGAAACATGGTGGTGGTAGTGTCATGGTTTCGGCCTGTTTTGCTGCATTTGGGCCAGGACAGGTTGCCATCATTGATGGAACAATGAATTCTGAATTATATCGGATAATTCTAAAGGAAAATGTCAGGACATCTGTCCATGAAATTAAGGTTTTAGGAGAAGGTGGGTCATCCAGCAAGACAATAACCCTAAGCACACAAGTTGTTCTAACAAAGAATGGCTAAAGTTACCTGAAATGTATAGTTGCAGTTGTTGCTGCAAAATTGGGTCACAACAGATTCTCAAAGCAAAGGTTCACTTACTTTTGTCACTCACAAATATGGCATATTGGACCATTTTCCTCAATAATTAAATGACCAAGTATAATATTTTGTCTCATTTGTTTAACTGGGATCTCTTTATCTACTTATAGGAAAATCTGATGATGTCTTATGTTATATTTCTGCAGAACAATAGAAAATTCTAAAGGGTTCACAGACTTTCAAGCACCACTGTATTTCACAGAAGGCATCATGGAAAGTAGGAATATGGTGGATATGTGCTTTGAGCTGCATTGTGTGATTACTGTGTTTATTGAGGTTGTTTATGGACTAATATCTCCTAGTGATTATTGGTGCTTTTTGAGGACTATGGATTATCTCCTGTTCTCTAAATGAAAAGAGGATGTGTGTTTTGAATTGAAAGTGTGTGTGTTGTGATGGATAATTCAGAGTGATTCCAAACTTCTGAGCTGTAGTTTGGTCTTTTTCTTGGCATGTAAGTATTTGAATTCTAAAAATTTCACTTTTATCACACTCTGCAAAAGTCTCTGTGTGTCTGGTGTTTTGCTGACTAATTTTCTTCTCATTCTTCCCTCTCTCTTTCTCTCTTTCTCCACTTTTTGCTGAATCTTTTCCTCTTTAAATTTCTTCTCTGCTTTGTTGAGCGTTTTCATTTTCATCCGACTCTCTTCCCTTTCTTCTTATTTTTCGGTCTTACTGCCCTCACTTCTTGCTTCTCTCTCTCTTTTGCTCTCTCTTCTCTCTCTCTCTGGCTCAGAAATCCGGATGCCGTGGTGTCACTTGTCTCAGGTACTCAGCAGAACACCGCCGTCTCCTTCAGCGCCCAGCCCGGCCCCAACGTGCCTGCCTCCCCTTCGCCGTGCCGACAGCCTGAGAGCCTGCCCTCCTCACCTCACCCATCCCACCCGCCTCAGCACCCCCTCTCTCACCACCCACACCCCCGCGCTCCGAGCCCCATCATGTCCCCTCCAGACTCGGGCCTGAGTTGTGCCTCCTCCTCCTCACTCCCGGCCTCGGCCACCTCTCCCACCATGACGGACGTGTTTGGGCTGCCCACGCCGCCCCTCAGCCTGGGCACAGGCCGCAGCCGCTCACCCTCGCCCCTCACCCTCATCCAGGCCGCCTCCAACAAGCCCTTTGCCACCAAGCCTGTGTTGGCCTGGAGCAAGCAGGATGTGGCCGACTGGCTGGAAAGCCTGAACCTGGCTGAGCACAGAGACGCCTTCATGGACAACGACATTGAGGGCAGCCATCTGCCCAGCCTGCAGAAACAGGACCTCATCGACCTGGGAGTGACGCGCGTTGGCCACAGGATGAACATCGAACGGGCGCTAAAGCTTCTCCTGGACAGATGAGACTAGGCTTGGCCTCGCCGGTGGAGCCTTCTTATGTTCATAAAGCTTTGTTGGTCCCTCCTTTTTTCCTCCCATTTCACTTCTTATTTTGTCCTCTCATTCATTGCCTGCAGTGGAAAGACACATGATCCATGTTCCTGAAGAAGAAAACCAACTCCAGCGCTAAGCACAAAGCTCAAGGCACTTCGTACACAAAAGCCCTGACGGGATGCCGCAAGTCCATACACTTGAACTGTTTGTTTTCTGTCCGGCATTTTTTCTTTGGACTTGGGCCTGGCGTGAACGCACTGAAAACCAGCAGAGCTGGCCAACCGTTTTCTATCTTTGCTAAGACAATTGATTATCCAGAGAATATTTCTTCAGGAAAAGGGAGAGGTCATCCGTGTCTCAGCTGCCTAATGAAATATCGTGTTTTTTGTTTTTGGAAGTAGATGAATCTGTATGATGAGTGCCATGTTGTTCCTCAGTTCACATCGCTCACGGTTCCTGGACAGGCATCTCCACCACTAATACAAAGGGTCACTTTCTCTATGTGTGTGCACCTGACACGATGGAGAGCTCATCTCTTTGTCTTAGGTTCTTAGATATTCGTCTGAATGGGTAAAAAACACATTTTCTGAAGTGTAATTTCTACTGATATTTAGTGTCTTCCACATTGTGAGGAGGTCTAATGGCAGTGCTGCCAATTTTGTTCGGTTCCTGAACTCCTAACTAGACTAGACTGCTTTTTTCCTCTTGTGTTTTTAGACTTTTATTATCTCCCAGCTGTTTATTTTTTGTTTTTATTCGTGCCACAAGATTGTGTTCGCTAGCTTAATTAAAATAAATTACGAGGTGGGGCTGAGGCGAGGGTTCAAGTCGTGAGTGGAAGTTGCCTTTCGAGAAATGCCTTTAGAGTTACACCCTTGACGTTTTCCAGTTATCAATACAGCCGAGTTGCAGTCTACACCTCATTCTGTGTGTTTTTTTTATCTTATTTTAAA
Organism: Crenuchus spilurus; assembly: GCA_036984385.1. Classification (NCBI taxonomy): domain Eukaryota; kingdom Metazoa; phylum Chordata; class Actinopteri; order Characiformes; family Crenuchidae; genus Crenuchus; species Crenuchus spilurus. Next base: position 35,360 of record BRDA01009825.1, read on the forward strand.
ACTTATTTATTAGTACTCATTCATTATTTGGATATTTATGAAAGCGTTTGTCTGCTGTAGATGCACTGTTATTATTTTTACCACTTATTTATTATTACCCATTCAGATTCTTTATTTGGATGACTGATTTCAAGGAAATGAACTAGGGTGTTGTGCGAAACCTCCGCAAAACTATACATATCACTGTCTCAAATTGTAAAATGGTCAACTGTTTACTGGAGTTGCTTTGTGAAGCTGACTGGAGTTTCCTCATCTACTTGTTGCTTAAACCATTGACCATCCTCTACCGCATGTTTTGAGTCGGGTTGACCCTGCTTTGCTGCTTTGTAATCTCGTTTGTGTTGAAACGCTCCCCCTTTCCTCCAGAGTCCTTTTGTTTTTCGCCAAAGTGTTGCAATCTTGATCTTTAGCCTGAGGAATTAGCTTTGGTCGTCATGTAGAAGCACCATCCCAGCTCATAGTTTGTCTTTGATTTAGAGTCCATTGCTTTCCAATGAGTCGCCAATGAGGCTCAACCATTACTTCAGTCTTGTTAGCATCACCTGACCAGCCAGCAGCTTCATACGTCTCATCTCTTGTTGCTTTCACTTCTGAAGTACTGTGGTTATGCTTGAACTGAGGGAAAAGTCATAGTAAGAAAAGTGTTGAATGTGAACGGCCGGGTCAAGTGCACCCTGATGGTGTTCGGTGTAAGTATGCATTAAAGACGTTCAGCAACGTGTTTGCTTATCTCTACCTTAGAGGAGTTAGAGTTATCAATCATCTATATATATATATCTTATTTTAGGAAAAACAGCACAGTATTTTAAAGATTTATAGAACTATTTGAGATTTTTATGATCTGTGGTGTGCCAAAAAAAGAAATATTAATAAATCTATGTGGTATCAGTTAAGAAGCAATACACAATCTTCAAGAAAACTGTTTGGTTTTTCTTTCCTTCATTTTTTCTTTCTTTCTTTTTGCCAGTATTCCACGTACAGTATAATCAATATTTCAATCAAATGAAATTTATATATAGGTCTCAGTGAACTAGAAGATATATTGAGCTAATGGCTGTCGCTTCTTTTAGATCCTGTAATTAAAAAGAAACAAAGTAAAAAATTTAGTTGACGTGTGGTGTGCCTAATTTACGAGACACAGACAAGTTGTAAAAGTCGTACACATGAAGCCACTGACACGGTATGAAGCGTTCACCTGCGTGAATGTAACAAATTTCACTTAGTGTTTTTGTTTTTTTCCCCAAATGGTCTTCTGAACTAAAGCAGTAATGCATCCTGAGCTCACCGAGGTTTTACTGGAGGACTTATCCGATTTGATTTGGATATTAGTCTTTATTTTATTATACATAGATGTGTCTTCTCACACGTTGTGTGAAGAAATGATTCACTTGATCTATGTCGCTGTAATTTTGTGCTACAAATCCTTTTGGTTTTATTTTTAGGGTAAAATAATTAAGGTCAAAGAGAGAAGTTTATGTGACTGCACTTTTCCTCTAAATCCTCAATACTCATGTATGGAAAAAAACCAAAACTCACAGGAAGAAATAAATATGATATTACACAAACTGGCGTCCCAATTTTTAATGCAGTGTTTCTTTTCATATGGCTTATATACACAATCATATCAAAACAATATGACCACCTCCATGTACCTCCACTCATTGTCCATATGTGTGCACTTTGTAGTTCTACAAATAGACTGTTGTCCATTTCATTTGTATACTTTGTTCACCCTGTTCTTCAATGATCAGGACCTTACAGAGCAGGTGGATCATTCTCAGTGACACTGATGTGGTGGTGGTGTGTTAGTGTGTGTGGAGAGGATCAGACACAACAGAGCTGTTGATATTTCTAGAGACCAACCAGCCAACAGTGTCAGGACTAGAGGACCAACACACACTGTGCTGAGCTGCTGTTTCTGACTTTACATCTACAAGACCAACAAGGTAGGTGTGTCTAATAGAGTGGACAGTGAGTGGACACAGTGTTTAACATCTCCAGCAGCTCACACACTAACACACCACCACCACATCAGTGTCACTGAGAATGATCCACCTTCTCTGTGAGGTCCTGATCACTGAAGAACAGAGTGAACAAAGTATACAAACAGATGGACTACAGTCTGTTATTGTAGAGCTACAAAGTGCACCTGTATGGTCAGTGGAGCTAAAATGGACAAAGAGTTGCGGTACAAAAAGGGGGTCATAATTTTCTAGTATAACTGTGTATAATGCCAATATGGTGTTGCATCCAAGAAAATATAAATATAAAAAAATAATTGTTGATGAGACAAAAGGAAGGATTAAGCAGATAAGGTAATGGATGGATGGATAGATAGATGGAGACAAAAGGATAGGCTTATCTTTCATGTCTTCTTCTGTCAGTAGAATGTTGAAATCAAGACTTGGGGGAAGGCTAACATTGTTAGTGGCTTCATGAGGGCAGGCTGATTGTTTAAAAACAATCGGCCAATGCCAAGTTATCTAAATACATCAATAATTGATCCAATGAATTGATCAATTACTATCAGTAAACCATAACTAAAGAGATTGGAGATCTATGGTCTTATGTGTGTAACTTTAGCTGAAAAGAATTACAACAAACTATAAGTGTTGGGTTGAAAGTATTGCACTATGTAGAAGGTATGCATGATACATCAGTGTTACCTGCTGACAAATTTATTAAATTATCATCAACCTCTTATTGAAATTATGGTTTTCAATATCCTGGTTTTAGCTTGAACAGTGAAAATTTTCCTTCTTCTAGACTTCACAGCATCCTCTGCTGGCCTCTCTGCAACTCTTTCTAATGTAATTTAAATGTAAATTGTTTAGTTAAGCCTTTCATGCATGGCAGTGACTACAGTGGACAGCTATTTGTTAGTCATTATGTTCCAAAAGGAACATAATGTTAGAGGTAATAAAACCCCCATAACTGTAAGTGTAACAAAGCACAAGATAAAGAAAAATGGCTGATGGATGGTCTGCAACTGCAACAACAAAGCCTTCTATATTCATGCAAAAAAATTAGCAAATATACATTTTGTAAGCAATACAGAAAAAATACACAGGTGCATCTAAAAAAAAATTAATATCACTGAAAAGTTCATTTATTTCAGTAATTCAATTCAAAGAGTGAAACTCATATATTATATAGATTGATTACACAGAGTTTCTATTTCAAGTGTTTATTTCTTTAATGTTCATGACCATGGCCTACAGCCAATGAAAACCTAAAAGTCAGTATCTCAAAAAACTATTTTTAATACATGACCAGTAAACTCACCTGACCCCGAGAGAATCTATGAGCTGTTGTCAAGAGGAAAATGAGAGACAGCAGAATCAACAATGCAGACGAGCTGAAGGCTGCTATCAAGACAACCTGGGCTTCTATAACACCTCAACAGTGCCACAGGCTGAACACCTCCATGCCATGCTGCACTGATGCGGTTATTCATGCAAAATAACCCCCCGACCAAGTATTGAGTGCATATACTGTACATACTTTTCAGCAGAACAACATTTATGTATAAAAATTCATTTTTTGACTTGGTCTTATGTACTATTCTAATTTTTGGAGATACTGACTTTTGGGTTTTCATTGGCTGTAGACCATAATCATCAACATTAAAAGAAATAAAACACTTGAAATTGATCCACTTTTTGTAATGAATCTATATGAGTTTAATAGTAATTTAATTACTGAAATAAATCAACTTTTCAATGATATAAAATTTTTTTGAGACACTTGCTCATTTATTTATTGAGGAAAATGATCCAATATGACACATTTGTGAGAGGCAAAAGTATGTGAACCTTTGCTTATCTGTTGTGACCCCCCTTTGCAGCAATAACTAAACTAGTTAAACGTTTCTGGTAAGTGTTCTTTAACCATTTTTTGGTAGAACAACTTTAGGGTTGTTGTTTTGCTGCATGACCCACCTTCTTTTGAGATTCAGTTCATGGACAAATGTCCTGACATTTACTTTAGAATTCTCTGATATAATTCAAGATTCATTGTTCCATCAATGATGGCAACCCGTCCTGGCCCAGATGCAGCAAAACAGGCTTAAACCATAACACCACCACCACGTTTCACAGATGAGATAAGGTTCTTATGATGGAATGCAGTGTTTTGCTTTCTCCAAACATAACACTTTTCATTTAAACCAAAAAGTTATACTTTTGGCTCATCCATCCACAAAACATTCTTCTAATAGCCTTCTGGCTTGTCCACGTGATCTTTAGCAAACTGCAGAAGAGCAGTAATGTTCTTTCTGGAGAGCAGTGACTTTCTCCTTACAACCCTGCCATGTACACCATTGTTGTTCAGTGTTCTCCTGATGGTGGACTCATGAACATTAACATTAGCCAATGTGAGAGAGGCCTTCAGTTGCTTAGAAGTTACCCTGGGGTCCTTTGTGACCTCGCTGACTATTACACGCCTTGCTCTTGAAGTGATCTTTGTTGGTCGACCACTCCTGAGGAGGGTAACAGTGGTCTTGAATTTCCTCCATTTGTACACAATGTCAGACTGAATTGGTGGAGTCCAAACTCTCTAGAGATGGTTGTCACCTTTTCTAGTCTAATGAGCATCAACAACTCTTTTTCTGAGCCCCCCCAGAAATCTTTTTTGTGCCATGATAACAACACATGTTTGTGGAAGTGTAAGTGCAGACTTTGATAGATCCCTTTAAATAAAACAGGGTCCTCACTCACATCTGATTGCCATCCTATTGACTGAAAACATATGACTCTAATTTCACCTTCAAACTAACTGCTAATCCTAGAGGTTCACATACTTTTGTCTCTCACAAATATGTCATATTGGATCATTTTCCTCAATAAATAAATGAGCAAGTATAATATTTTGTCTCATTTGTTTAACTGGGTTCTCTTTATCTACTTTTGGGACTTGTGTGAACATCTGATGATGTTTTAGATCATATTTATGCAGCACGGTGTATATATATATACACACACACTTTATGTATACACACTTTTATATATAGTCAGAAAAGTATATTAGAATATTAAAACAGTATTTAATCTACATTATGAATAAATAATCCTGATTGATTTTATGCATGAAGGGGTTAGACTATCTGTATATCCTATTGGCCAGTCAGTAAAAGATTATTGTACTGGAACTGACAATTCCATAGTGGTGCATCTTTACTGTTTAAGCAGTTTGTTGGTTGATGATGCATACAGTCAAGACTTAAAATGCCTAAAAATGTAAACTGTGATTTGCTACATCCACTTAAAGCAATCAGAACAGTATCACATCCTTAGAAATACCTGAAAGCTCATGTTCTTTGTGATCTGCTGCAGTTTGTTACAATACACACTAACATTAGTAACCACTATTTTTAGTGGCTTCTTCAGTCTGAATTGTTCAGCTGTTGTGTGCTGCCCTCTGGTGTTCATTATATGAATTTGTTTCCCCATTTTATTCACATAATTCAACTTTAAGTCACATTTTGAATTTATTATGAAGAAAATCCTCCACTTCCAACTTCAAACAAGTATAAAAATCCAATGTCCAACTGTACAAAATCTCACATTCTTCACATGTACTCCTCACTCTAATACTAGCTCAGCTTTAGTTGATGGTGAGGACATCAGTCTGGATCTCGTGGCTCAGCTGTGTCTGCAGGTCACTCAGTTTCTTCTTCAGCACAGCAAGAGCTGACATCACTATGGTCTCTGGACGCAAGGAGCCACATGACTCCACGTTGAAGTAGAACCTGAGGAACAGTATCAGTCACGTCACTGAAAATGCTGAAATTTTGTACATTTTGTAGTTTTGCCTAGGTTTGATCATTGATGTTTGGAATAGAGAGAAGTATATGATACTTCTTTAAAGTTTCTATATATGATTCTTTCTGCCCCTAAATGTTGCACTAGAGCACTGGCATCTCAAACAAAAACTAATGTGTCATTCAGCCACGTCTCCCTCCTTACATCTGTGTTCACAGCAGTGTTGTGAAGCACAGAGAAACAAGAGGTGGGCCAACATTTACACATGGTAGGACTAACGTGCACATGCAGCCAGACCGGCTATGAAAACAGAGCAGGGAACAACACACAGATGGCGTGTGACAATTATCTGCTCTGGACACTTTTACATGATAAAATTAGTTGTTAGCTGCTATTTTCCATCCAGCCATTATCTTCTGCTTAATCCTGATGTGTCACAGTGAGTCTCCAACCCCTTCACTGGGCACAGGGTGCATTACAGACTATCTTAGCCAAGTCCAGGACAGAGTGCCAATCCATCACTGGGCACACACACACACATAATTTAGAGTACCCTGACTTCCATGTTTTTGGACTGTGGGAGGAAACCGGAGATTCCAGAGGAAACCCAAGCAGACACAGGGAGAAACTTCAACGAGATGGACACTCAATCCCAAAACCCCAGCGCTGAGAAGCGAGCATGCTAATCACCAAGTCACTGTGCCACCCCAGCTGCTATTTTAACGTTTAAAATATACACTTCTCACAAAAAGTTAGGAATATTTGACTTTCAGGTGAAATTTATGGAAAATGTAGAAAGTTCACACTACAGTGATGTTATATCATGAAAGTAGGACATTTAAGTAGAAGCATGCAGTGGTGAGTTTCCTCATCTCAAACTATTAATTGAAACAAAAGCCAATGACAGTGGTGGATAAACAAAACATGTCAATGTCTCAGTAACGTGTCATCATGTGCCCTCGAGCATCAATTACAGTTTCGCAACAACATCTCCTGCTGTTCACAAGTTGACTTATTGTCTGCTGAGACATGACATGCCACTCTTCATGAAGGGCGGCCCTCAGGTCATTGAGGTTCTGGGGTACAGTGTTATGAGCCTCTACACGGTGACTTAGCTGATCTCATAGGTTTTCATTTGAGGTACCCCAGTCTCCAGCAGCCGTTCCCTAATGATGTGACCTCGATGAGCTGGAGCACCATCATCCATAAAGATGAAATTAGGTCTGTGTTGTTCATACAGAGGCACAGTGACTGGATTAATAATGTTATTCAAGTAGTCTGTGCTTGTCAGTTTACCACTGTACAAGGCTTGTCTGGTGACAACAGTGACTGATACATAGTGCTCTCATTTATGTCTCATCATTGTAACATATGTAACATCATTGGTGGTCATCATTTCTGCTCAGCGTGAATTGACTTTCATCAGTGAACAACACCGAGGCCCACTGTTCCATTGTCCTGCATAAATGCTCCCTGGCCCAAGCAAGACGCCTGTGCCTGCTGGTGTGGTCAGGTAGCCTTGCAGATCATCTAGCACACAGACCACGCTGATGTAAATGACCTGACATGACACTTGTGTGCCTCTGTACATGTGCCTGGAGTTGTGTGGCATTCATCATCTCTGTGACACTCTAAGCTCAGTGGCCACTTCTGTCTGAGAACATCCTGTTTGAAGCCTCACAATGGTGAGGTACTGCTGATCAGGTGTTAGGTGTCATCTTGGTGTCGTGAAAATATGAACAGTTTGATGGAGTTTAAATACCAATTCTAACTGAAGCAGGACATTTATTGGTCGATTTATGGATCAAACAGCTTTTGTGAATTTTGCTGTTAAGCTCCTTGTGAGAGAAGCAAGTTGTGCAAAAAATAATGAAATATTGAACAGCTGAACATGTGCATTCAAAACTTTAGAGAAGGTCACATTAAGTTCACCTGTAAAGGTTAGAGCACATTTTAGATTCATCCTGAAATTTCACCTGAAAGCCACACACCCCAAACTTTTGGTGAGTAGTGTGTATCACCTTTAAATTTAGTTTCAAAATGTACACTTTCCTATATCAGGGTATTTCAGAAGTCAAATAAAAAAGGACAAAATGAAAACTAAGCTACATATATAGCATGAAAAGAAACTAGACTAGACTCCAACGATTTTTTTGAAAGTTTTTTTGAAGTTTGATTTATTAACAATTCCAGTCCTAATGAAGATGTTACACCAATGCATAAAAACTTGTGTGGCAAATGATGATTTAAAGACAGTAACCCTCAAAGGAAGACTCCGGAAATACAAACAGGACCAGATCATATACAGCATACAGTTTCATTTTGTTATCAGTAACCACCCAGAATTAGATTTTGTGTTATTTGTTACCTAAACATAATTGAAAATAGGGATCATCTCATAAACAGTTTGAAAACCTCTGTTCTACACCACACTGAAAGTGTTACAGTTCAGTACTTTTGTGGTTTGATACTGAATACTTCAGTGATACTGAATATCAAAAGCCATCAAATGTCTAAAATGGTCAATAGTTTATATTATAATATACATTAATGTGTTAAAGTGTTAGGCACCTAATTAATGTTCATTAAAACTATTTATCTTGACAATAAGTTTGAAATTACGTGCAAAAGTCATTACCATATATAATTAGAAAAAAGATCAATACAAATAAATTAACATTAATTTCTTACTTAAAAAAAATAGCTGATAATTGTGATCAGCAAAAAAAGCATTTGTGAAGAGCAAAGTTTACTTTTTTGTTGATTAAGCAGTTACTGGATAAAAACTTTCATAATACTGGACTCCGATGAGGTCTGGAAAAAACATATTTACAGAAAAGTGCTGCTGATTTTATTACTATTAGCATTTATTCTAATATTACCGTTTACATACGTTGAGGAAGCAAAAACTTTCTAGCGGTGCCAGAAATTTGCACAGTACTGTATATTCCAAAATCTAGACTGGTGACTGGGTTTTCTATCATCAGCAATTCTTGAACTGTCTGAGATCTGTGAACATACCCACGTACAGCACCTCGTAATACACTTACAGCTAATGTTGTAGTTACAGTTACGCCTACTTTTAGTTCGCAATTTAAAATAAGGTATCAAACAACCTTCAGCTAAATCAGACAGTGTTAAATACGTAACATCTTACCGTTCTGGTTTGCCGTTAGGGTCATATGGAGCTTGAACTTCATCCTCCTCAATCTCTGAATACTCACTCTTGGGCCTGAGATACAGAGAAAACAGCAAAAGGGGGAATGTGAACAGTTTTCTGCACTTGCTGAGGAGCACTTAACATCTGAAAACTGAAATTCCAGCTGATTTGCTAAATTAATACAAACTACATGTCCAAAAGTTTGTGAACACCCCTTCTAATGAATGCCTTCAGCTAGGACACAGATGTTCACACACAGTTTGTCTAGTCCCTGTAGAGAAGTACTGCCAAAAAAATAGGACTAAACATGAACCTGTTGACACCATGTCTAATGCCAGGTGTGGGATAGAGATAAAGCCCCCCAGCTTTGAGGTGAGGAGCAGTGGAGCTGTGTTCTCAGCTTCCTATAACAGTTTTGAAATGAGGATCTTCCAACATCCTGACCCCATTAACTGCTTCTGTCGCTGAATCGAATCTGTAGTAGAAAGCCTTCCCCGACCAGAATAAATTGTTTTAAATACCTGAAATAAACAATGAATTGGGTGTCCCAATACTTTTGTCAATTTGAATTTGTATTCTAAATCAGCCACAAGTTGCTCAAGTGATGATGAAAGGCTTGCTGGCTGCTCTAACTGCTAATTCAGGCACTAGACTGATAACTGTCACATGAAATCATACTACAAGTGTCTTACTAATAAGCCATAAAACGGAGCGTACCATTCCTCAGGGCGGGGATACACGGTGTGCCTCAGTGCATTATCTGGGTCATACTCAAAGGCCACCCCCGCTGTTGGGTTCCATTTGGCGTGCTCCTTGCCGAAGCCCTTCTTGGCGTAGGCTCTGAGGCGCAGCTCTTGGCCTTTTCGGAGCTTAACCAGCAGGATGTCTACAATCAAGAGAAGAACCAAATCAACCTGCTTACGCAACATTTCCTGAAAATAAAATCTGATTTCTGTACACCCTTGACTCCTCTTACCCCATCAGGAAACCCAATATATGAGCTTCTTGATTGCATTACTTGCAATAAAATGAAACTCAGAACCTTGAGCTTTAAAACATGCTTTGTGATAACCCCAGTTTGCAGAAAATGTTCTTGCTACTGCAGAAAAACAAAGTGTGGAAAAAGGTGAAGGAGAAGTTCTCACCATCCTGCTCCACATAGTCATTTGGATCATTATCTCGACTTCTGGAGGTCACCTGTAGAACACAATACAAGATCAGACTTCTCTGTGAGTGCATCTCAAAAAACTAAAATATAGTGAAAAGATTCATTTGTGTTCAAATTTAATTCAAAAAGGTCAACTTTTATATTCAATACAGATAAAGTGACATATGTCCAACCACCTGGGAAAACCAGGCCAAAGTTTGTTTGTTTGTTTTCAAACACAAGTTTTATACATATTTGGAAACTCTTACAAATCTTCACCCAAAATTTCAGCCAATTATCTCTTATACTTTCCAAGACATAGCATTCCGAGAACCTTATTTGTGTCACAAAACATTAATAAATCAGAAATAATGAACAGTTAATCTAAACAAATCCAAAATCCACCAGAAATGAAAACTGAAAAATGAAAGGTTAAAGTTGCTCTGTTTAAATAAGTTAAAGACATCTGACCTGCTCACGTTTGGTGGATGGATACATGAGCTCAAACATTTCCACGGTGAAGAGAAGTAGTTCAGGAGCCGAATGACACCAAACGAGCTTGTGTACCTCTAAACCTGTACATTCTGTGAATGGCTTGCTGCACAAAACAACTTTTTTGATGAGTTTGTTATTTTTTTTTATAAAAACCTGCACTACAATAGATATTTGAGACTATTACATTTCATTTACAGCATTAAAACCAAGCGGCTAATTTTTGTCGCTAATGTGAGTGACAGGCTGAACAACACAATATCTCAATAAGTTACCAAGTGATTTTGGTCATGTTTTCCCAGACTGGGTCACATATTTCAAGACTTTTTTTGTGTTTTAATGTTGTTCGGTTTGGCTTATAGCTCATGAAAATCAGAAATACAGAATCTCAAATTAATTAAATAACTATTCAAACAGTATCAAATATTAAAACAAAAAAGGCTTGAAATGTGTCACTTTATGTGTAACGTATTTAAAATATGACAGTTTAACTTTTTTGAATTCAACTATGAACACAAATGAACTTTTTCATCATTATTCTCATTTTTGGAGATGAGCTAGTATGTGTTAATTCTGCAAATCATCAAGAAAGATGATTAGACATAGTCTTTAAATTTAGAAAAATAATGATTAATGGTTACACCATTAATGAAAAAATCTAAACTGATGGGCAAACTGGGTGTAAACCAAACATAGCATAATGGCTTAAATAGCCAATTGGGTGACAAGTCATTTCTGTCACAATGTATCATGAAAACATCTCAAACACTTCTAGGTCTAAAATAAGGTTACACAGACTAAAACATGGCATTATCAAATCACATGGCTCATTCAAGATTTCACATCTACTTTTAGTTTGATTTTGATAGATCAAGTATGAACAGAGACATGATCATTTAACTTTGGCATAAAAATCATATTTACTAAAAGTATTTATCTAAAAAGTAGCAAGACTATACGGGCGAGATGCCTGCAAGGAGGCCACACAATGCATCATACCTGCATTTTGCTGTAAGTTGTTGTATATACCTTGATTTTATCTTAATTTCTACAATATTGTGTTCACATTTACAGCCTGTGCTAACATTTTACATCTTAAAAATACTTCAATCTGATTTTACGTCATTTGGATCTAATATAAAAATACAAGCGAAACATAATTGCTAGGATTGTCACAGTAAAGTGTACAATGTGCTTGTAAACAGAGGAAACTGACCTCTGCATTTAACCCATCTGTGCAATGAAACAAACACACAAACACACTAGTGAATGCACATGCCTGAAGCGGTGGGCAGTCCATATCCACTTCCTCCAGGGAGAAGTTGGGGGTTAGGTGCCTTGCTCAAGGGCACTTCAGTCATGACCTGCTAGGGGATCGAACGAGACCAGATCCCTAACCACCAGGTCATGGCTGCCCAATTTTTTTATTCCACATGAAAGATTTTAATGTGGAATATAAAAGCAAAATCCAAAATATTCAAAAATGATCAAAACAACCCAAGGCTCCTGAGAGTTAACAGTGAAATAATACTATAAATGAGTATGTACAACAGAAGCAAATCTTCATTCAGGTTAACAGACTCACAGGGATCACTCGGGGGTTGTTGGACACCAAGTCTCGTGAAGTCACGTGACGTGTCTGGTCTTCTGTGCACCTCACATCTAACGTCAGTTCAACTGAGCACTCTGGGCAGAAATCATCACACGTACAGTCCTAGTGACAAATGAGAGAGATGAGCGATTGCAATCTTTGCTGAAAGACTTTTCCAGCAACATCTATGTATTGTTCTTTTTTGGTAAACAAATAAATAAACATAATACACAAATGAATAAACTTACCCTCGAGTACTGCATCTTGTCAACTATGTCATCACTGGTGAGAGGTATGAGCCCTAAACACAAGTTATTATAGAGTTTAAACTTTAAACAAAACAGCAAAAGCATTTTGATGAAACTGGAGATGATTTAAACATACATACCCACTCTGTGTGCGATAAACTCGTCGTGAAGAACTGAAGAGTTGGCATCAATCTGAACCCAGTCAATTGCTGAAGTAATGCACAGGAGTTAGTTTGGAAAACACTTCAAATATGAATACTGTGACTTTGCACTAGTTGTCCAAAGGTATCCAGTCACCAGTTCAAATGACCCTATATATCATCATATACAGTATGTAAAACAGAACCAACAGAATAAGGCTGTGTTCAGACTGCAGGCAAATGGGATTTGTTACTCTGATCTGTTGAGATGACTGTTCACACTGTTATTAGTAAGAGATCAGATTTGTCTGTGCACACAAGTCTCTTTGTTTGGGTTTCTTTGGTAACAGTGCAGGCGTCAGTAATTACAGCCATGCTGGTGACGTGACTCCAGAGTTGCCAGGTTCACAGGTTTCCTGCATAATTGCAGTATTTATTTTAATGCACTGGAGGATAAAATTTCAGAGGTGGTGGGGGTGTTGGTGTTTGGACTTCTTTTAAAATGTACAGTGCCTTAGGTAGACTTTATAATATTAGAAGACCCAGCGGAGGGATCTGAAAATATAGAGTCTAGAGTCTCGTAGATGAAGTCTCCTACTGGCTGATGCCCCATACAAGATGCCGCATCACAAATTCTATTATAGCATAATTTCATGTCTTGACTTGTTTGTGCCCACTCTCTGTGAAAGCACTATGCTCACTGAATATGTTGACATACAATTCCTATCTGATAACTGCAGAAAATCAGAATTTGTCAGTAATCCGATCACACATGAGTGTTTACATGCATTTGCGTAATCAGATAAATGGAAAAAGCAGATTTCTGCTTTATAACCTGCCAATAAATGCACATAAGATGTGAAGTAAATGTCATGCAAAACCCAAACTTTTTTCTAAAACATCAAGTGCCTTTACCTGAAAACATGAACATACAACATCATAGAAGACAAGTTTTTTGTTGGTATCTTGTGGGTGCTGTCTTAAACACAGCTTGCTCATTTCTGATAGTCGTTTTCACACATGTACAGACTGAGAAATCCTAAAGAGATCAGAGAAAGTATGTACATGCACTAAGAAAACATAACTACCGTAATCTAAAGTCCAGATCTTTATCTGATTTCTATACCTTATTCTGATCAAAGGAATCACTTTCCTGTTTAACCCACTTGAATAATCAAGTACAGAAATCTGATTATGATCGGATTATTAAGTGCATGTAAAAACACTCATTGAAGTAAAGGGCTAGGCTTTCTTCTTTTTAACCCTTTAACATACTAACCATAAAAAAATTCTTTTCTGGGGGGTGGCATGGGATTACAGTTTTTTATGTACACTTTAAACATACACTAATATGACACTTTATGGTAAAATTAGAACACAAACAGGAAAACTGTATAATAATTTTTTTTCACTTTTTAAACATCACACTCATCTGTGTAATGGTACAACACTAATGGTTTTAAGCATTTGAGCCAGTTTATTACTTCTGGATTGGCTATGAAGCATTTCTGGTTTACATTCAGACAAAAAAATGTCACATTTCTAGAGACCTCTAACGGATGTTTTTAGCCTAACATACCTCTACCAATTGGTAGAGATGACAGAATTACATTATGTTAAGTTCAATAAGATATAGTGACTTAAATGTGCTCCACCAAATGGTTGAGCAGAGTGTTAAAGGGTTAAGGATACAAACACCCATTTGCCAGCAGCCAACACAGTTTTTTTCCCAACCAGGGTGCCATAGCACATTGGTGTGCCCCAAAAGTATGCCAGTTGTGCCATAAAAAAATATATAAATTATAAATTATATAAATAGAAAGCTGTGCTCCCACAACTAATCTCACCCTCACCCATGCACCCACCTCTCCTCACTGGTAAAAAAAAAAAACCTCAACTGCACCCTGCCCCAAACCTTTGGGATGAGCTAGAATGTACAGAACAAATCCACCAAAATCAGTACCTGAACTCACTAATGCTCCTGTGGTTGAATAAAATTAAACCTTCACAGTAATGTTCTAACATCTACTGTCATTTCTTCTCAGAAGAGAAAAGGCTTATTGCAGCAAAGGAGGACAAACTGCCATACCCATGAAAAAGAAGAAACTTTGGACCAGCATATATAGTGTACTTTAAGATGAGATACTCACCAATGGTGGGAACTTCTGACATAAACACACGCCGAATGGAGTTGGCAACCCTGCATTGAGAAAGGACAGCAGTGGGTTATTAAGAACAGGCAGGTCTTTATCAAAGCAGTGCTGGTTTTTGACAGTAATAAAAAGCAGAAACAATTGACAAGCTTTTGATTTTAGCACATTTTATTATTCATAAATGCAAATGACTACAATCACAGTAAGAGTAGTAAGAGATGAAGGATATAGAACAGCAGTGCATGGACAAAAGACAACACAAGACAAGGTGCATAGACAGTAAGTACAACATTCAGGTGTAGTATTTCCTGGAAGAGTACGGTTGTTCAGGTGTAGTATTTCCTGGAAGAGTAAGGTGGTTCAGGTGTAGTATTTACTAGAAGAGTACAGTGGTTCAGGTGTAGTATTTACTGAAGGAGTATGGTCGTTCAGGTGTAGTATTTACTGGAAGAGTATGGTCGTTCAGGTGTAGTATTTACTGAAGGAGTACGGTCGTTCAGGTGTAGTATTTACTGACGGAGTACAGTTGTTCAGGTGTAGTATTTACTGGAAGAGTACGGTGGTTCAGGTGTAGTATTTCCAGAAAGAGTACGGTGGTTCAGGTGTAGTATTTACTGGAAGAGTACGGTGGTTCAGGTGTAGTATTTACTGGAAGAGTACGGTGGTTCAGGTGTAGTATTTACTGAAGGAGTATGGTCGTTCAGGTGTAGTATTTACTGGAAGAGTACGGTGGTTCAGGTGTAGTATTTACTGAAGGAGTACGGTGGTTCAGGTGTAGTATTTACTGAAGGAGTACGGTGGTTCAGGTGTAGTATTTACTGAAGGAGTATGGTCGTTCAGGTGTAGTATTTACTGGAAGAGTATGGTCGTTCAGGTGTAGTATTTACTGAAGGAGTACGGTCGTTCAGGTGTAGTATTTACTGAAGGAGTACGGTTGTTCAGGTGTAGTATTTCCTGGAACAGTATGGTTGTTCAGGTGTAGTATTTACTGAAAGAGTACAGTTCAGGTGTAGTATTTACTGAAAGAGTACAGTTCAGGTGTAGTATTTACTGCAGGAGTACAGTTGTTCAGGCGTAGTATTTCCTGGAACAGTATGGTTGTTCAGGTGTAGTATTTACTGAAAGAGTACAGTTCAGGTGTAGTATTTACTGCAGGAGTACAGTTGTTCAGGTGTA
Source organism: Crenuchus spilurus (assembly GCA_036984385.1). Classification (NCBI taxonomy): domain Eukaryota; kingdom Metazoa; phylum Chordata; class Actinopteri; order Characiformes; family Crenuchidae; genus Crenuchus; species Crenuchus spilurus. The sequence continues at coordinate 51,229 of BRDA01009825.1, forward strand.
GTATTTACTGGAAAAGTACAGTTGTTCAGATGTAGTATTTACTGGAAGAGTACGGTTGTTCAGGTGTAGTATTTACTGGAAGAGTACGGTTGTTCAGGTGTAGTATTTACTGAAACAGTAAGGTTGTTCAGGGGTATTATTTGCTGGAAGAGTACGGTTGTACAGGTGTAGTATTTACTGGAAGAGTATGGTTGTTCAGGTGTACCAAGTTGAGTTGAAGAGGTCTGGTGTTTTTAAACCCCTTCACAAGTGACATGTTACAGTGTATAGTGTAAAAAGGAAGGAGTACCACTTGACTGTACAATACAGTAACGCTTTTAATTCTTTATTTTATGCTAAAGTATAAATACAAAATAAAAGTCTTATTGTACCTGAAGTGTTTTGTTAATACTGAAATGTATGAATTATGAATGTCCTGTTCTTATTGGACAAGTCTGACTCTGGGTTTAATTTATCTGGTTAAACTGATCAATCTTTCTGGTAATAGGATAATAAATCGCGAACAGCAGTGCTGCTAATGCTAATGCTTCACTTACGCTAAATCCGTGTTCTCGATGACAAACTTCACATTCTCGTCGGTCAGCTCGGTGATTTTCACTGTGGGCTGGTTGGCGTACGGCATGCTGAGCGCTGCACTTTGCAATTAGTCTGATAAACGTCAACAAATCCACCTTTTTGCTGATTAAAGATCACCAAAAACACCCAAACATGTAAAGACGGCGCACATTAAGTGTGAAGTGAACGCAACAATGACGGCAACCGGAAGTGTAGTAAATATTCAAAATAAAAGCTTCTTTTGAGTACCAAACGTACCTGATACATAATAATAATAATAATAATAATAATAATAATAATAATAATAATAATAATAATAGCTTAAAAAGACATTATGCACAAAAAAATTCTAAATATTTTATTGAGACACTCAAATCAGACACAATGTGCCTAATAATAATAATAATAATATGTTCAAGTATAAGGTATATTTACTCTGCGTCTGTGTTTATACAGAGAGGTGTGTTGATAAAGAGGGTGGAAAAGACTGAAATGCCATTCAGTATCTGTAAACCAGGGGTAACCATCCTTTGTCATGGATATTTACTACTAAAGATGATTCAGTCTATAACACACAATAGTCAAGAACATTTCAATATTCAAGTCAAGTGTGTTCAAGCTTGAAAATAAAAAGTCTGATAACTAGGACACAGTGAAACCATTAAAGTGACTTAAGGGCATGAAGAAAGTACCCCCTGGTCCAAACTGAAACAAAAACAAAAAGACATTTCAGCAATCTTCACAAATGAGCCAGTCAGCAGAGTGTCTGGTATTTACGATGGGTTGTGTCTAGAGATTGTGAAGGGTTGAGACAGTTCGAAAAAAACTGGTTCATCGCCTCTGGTTCATGCCTGTGATGTTCTTGAGCTGCAGAATAAAAAATAAAAACTTCACATATATACTCAGAAAAACAGCATACAATTAATACACATCACTGCCAAATAGCCACAGTGGCAGAAAAGACAGCAAAACAGAACACAAACTCAGTTTAATACATTATTTTATGGCGACAGTATATAATAGATAGAAGTTATGGCTCCATTTGTCTCTGTTCTAGATAAATGAAGCCAAAATACCAATTAATTTGCAGCCAGAGTCTGCACCATAGAGACCAGAGTTTAAATCAGCCCAGCCACACATTTAGTTACCCCGCCCCCTTCCAACAGTTATTCTACAGGTTATTGGTTGGAGCAAACCAAAAACGCTAAAGCTTTGGTTCTGTCCAGCCTGGTTTAAGCCTTGCTCTGCTGTCAGCACATGCTGGTTAACAGAAAAAAATTATTGTTTAAATAGTAGCTGGACTCAGTAGAGACCAGAACATACATTTAGAGAGACCGATGACCAAAACATGTCTGACTACAAACACTACAGAGCCCAGAACTTCTTACTACATTAGTTTTAGCTGGCTGCATAACATTTAGAAAAAGCTGCTGCAGACAGGTTGCCAGGTCTACCAAAATAATCTAGCCTAAAGTCTGTATAAAATCCACCCTTCAAAAGCTGAAACTAGCCCAAAATCTCAGGTGTTTGACATTTGGAGAAGACTATCGATGGCTAAAGAAGTACCATCAATACCATCTACCAATAATTCTGTTGAGGAAAAACTGTTAGAATTAAACACTGTACATGAAAAGACTTTTTAGAGGAGAAAAATTGAAAATGAGCTGTTCTGTCATAGATACACATGGGAATGGGCAGAGTTACACAACATACTGCAGCCATCCAGCAGGGGCACTAGACCAGTGGTTCCCTCACTTTTTAGAGACAATGTTCATTTGTAAATAATCAATCCATCCATCCATTTATCATCAATCTATCCATTTATCTGTCTCTCTAGCCAGCCGTCTATCCATTCATCATCCATCCATCCATATACCAAGCCATCCATAAGTCCATCCATCCATCTTCTATTCTAAGTCTCTGTTTTGGGGGAAAATTGAATGTACAGACTAATTGTATCATTTCTTCAGGTTAAACACATCGGGAATGATCACATTTCTATAAAACAGGGGTGGAGGTCTCCCGTCCTGGAGGTCTGGACTCAGCATCTTGGTGATTTTCCTGCTTAAATTCACCAAAGTCAACTCAGCAGTTAAGTATCTGGTTGAGTTGTTATGCAAAATAAGAGAAATGAGTAAACTGTGCTGGACTGTAGCCTTTAGTACATATGCAGGTTGTGAGTACTAACCGTAACTGCAGCTCCCATTAAGCCCTGAACTACGGCCTCTCCAGTCGACTGCACCTACAAACACATCACAAATGCCCGTCAGCCAGGACAAGGACAGCTTAACACCACAGACCAATCAAAGCTCCGGTCCACTCTACCTGTTTGGCTGTGTTGGCCATGTTGACCACATCCTGGATTCGATTATCGAGGAAGGCCCAGGTCTGCTCAAAGTCAGGTGATGAGTCCTGCACCATCACCAGCTCTGTGGTGTTGTAGATGCCGGTTAGAGCTGCTCTGCGTGTGTACCAGCTCATCTGAAACAAAAAACAGCAGAATGTGACAAATAAAGACACTTCTGAGAGCAAAGTAGCACCACCCAGCAAGATAGCTCCTCCCATTTCACCCACAGCAATCTAGCACCACCCATTCAACATATAGTAGGGTAGCTCCTCCCATTTAACCTAAAGCAATTTAGCTCCTAAACCTAGCAGTTCAGCTACTCCCATGTAACCTTGAGTAGTTTAGTCCCACCCATCATTAAAAAATTAAGCCGATGACAAGTTTTGCAAATATACCAAATCACCAGTAATATCTGTACAAAGGTTAATAAATGAGTTTGAGGAAACAAAAAATAATGAGCAGACGCAAGATGAGGAGATGTAGATCAGAACAAAGAACAGGAGCTTCAGTCCAGCTACTCACATCTGTGGAGCGATCTCCTGCATAATACCAAATATCATCCACCAGTGTGGACAGGTGCTTCAAACTGTCCGGGATGTTGTGGGGAAGCAGAAGTATACTCATCGCCTACAGTTACAAACAAATAGACAGAAGTTCTATTAAAGACCTTTTCTACTGATCTTTTTATTACATAATCCTGCATCCCATTCATTTTATTATTAACATTTTATATTCAATCTTTCAATGGTTTTCAATGACTAGTGCATCTATAAAAACAGGCTACTGTAAACGGTCATACAGCATTGATGCTGTATCATTATTGATGCTGCATATTATACAATTTTCAGGTGTACAAACAGTATGATGGTCAAATATTGATATTGTATTATTACATTATTAATATTTGTATGAGCATCCATGTGGTAAAACTAATAGGACACAAAAACGCACTGCTGTGCTCATCCACAAGGTAGCAGTAACAGTTCATCAAGTATATTACATAAGTTATACATACTAAAGACACACTATGTACACAGTTCTGTTTGCAGACAGTACCTGTGGCCACGTGTCTATATACGGAATCAGCATCCTCAGTCGAGTCTCCACTGCATCTCTGAGGAACTCTGCCGTCTTCTTCTTTCTGAGTGAGGAACATTCAGATCAGCAAAAACAATTTTAACTCTCTCATGAGAGTCTATAGGTACACTGAACAGCCAGAACATTGAAACCTTCTGTGGTGTATGGCTATGAGGACTCTCTGAGCTCTACATCTTGTTACATGTTCCAGCAATAAACATCTCTCGGTTCGGTCCAGACAAAACAGCCTTTTCTACCCTCACACATTGATTCTTGGCCCAAAACCTTGTTACCAGTTGGTGGTTTGTTCCTCTTTGGACTGCTGTCAGAAGATACTCACCACAGCTGTTCAGGAAAACTCTATGAGTTCTGCGGTTCTGTTGATACTCCGACTCAATCATTTAGCCATCATAATGTGGCCTTAAGTGGCTCAGATTCTTCTGCTTGACCAAAACCAAAATGCCAAATTACATTTTATTGCTTTTCTACACATCCTGTACAGGGATCATACATAGCATTATAAATTTTTTTGGGTCATTTTAACAGGAATGCCCTGCATATAAGTGTACGTCAAATCTGAAATTTAAAGAAAGTGGTAAAGCCTCAAACCTAATCAGCAACTCTGATTCAACTCTTTATAACAAAGTTGAGGGTCAAAAGCATCATAAGGTCATTATTACATGGTAGAGCAAGCATCACACTGAACACTCACATGATCAGAGGTACTCACTCTGCTTGCCCAAGCTGGATCTGATTGTGCTGCTCTGCCAGAATCTCTGAAAGTTGAGCATTACACTGTGCGACAAAATGCAGCACTAAATCTCCTGCACCATTATCAAACATTCCCGCAGAAGCTGCCGACAACTCAAGAGTCTGAAAAACACCAAAACAAAAAAGTTAAGCTCATCATAGCAGCTCCACTCATACTATACTCAAAATAAATCCAGGCAGAGTTGCCAGGTTCACAGTTTTCCCACAAAATTGGGCTACTTTGATAATGGTAACATTTCAGAGGTGACGGGAGGCTGGGTATTAGGCTACTTAATTTTTTTTCCATGACTCTTATAGTAACACAGTAGAAAAGGATTACATAGCACTGGAATGTCTGGTAATATTAGATGGAATATTGCTTAATCCTAATATTAGACCAATCAGTGGAAAATAAAAAGATATCAAATTTTATGTTTAAAAAAAACGTAAATATAAATTGAAATTTTATTATTATTATTATTATTATTATAAGCTAAACCCAAAAATAATAAATTAGATACACAAGTAAATAACTTAATTAAATAATAAATACATATTTAAAAATGCGTCAAAAATAGAAAATAGAAAATAAATGACAAAATATAACAAAGAAGATTTGAGTACTTCATTGCTACATTTCTTTTTTTAAATTATAGCCACCTGAAACATCTGACTGTATAGTTTAGATTTTGGGCTAGTTTAAGAAAGGACAGCTTTCTGTCAGACACTGGGCTGGAGATTTCTTAGGACCTGGCAACCTTGAACCCAGCACACCTCTGCTCCAGCCGATATGGCTTCCACAGTCCAGCCGTGCTGAGGGACAAACTCGAGAGCAGCGGTGAGAATACGAGCCTGGAGCTGCTCCTCAGTCTCATAATCCTCTGCCTGCTCACCGCTCTGATCCTGATAACTGGAAACACAAACAGATGAAGAGTGCGACACATTTTCCATTAATTTCTACCAAAACAGTCAAACAGTTTAGTCAAGCATAACTGATTTTTAAAGTTTGCTTCTTTAGGTTTTCACTGGAGGTATCAAATCACACCCTGTATTCACATGACTGCAGTTATAGTTATTATAATAAATTTATTAAAAGGAACAATATGTAATTTTTTCATCAAAAAGTAGCCATCAATATCTATTTATACACATTTTTCTATAAACTCTGTCACAATCTATGAAAAATCAAAATTTAATTGTAGTCTGTAAAAGAACCAATTTATTCTTCACAGAGCGGGTCCTCAACATGGGGGCTGCCATGTTTAAAACAGGTTTATGTTGTCTTCAATTCATGGTAGAAATGTGTGCATATGAACAGCACAACAATGTTGCTTTAACTAGTGGAAAACTGCCAATGACCTCTGAGTTTTGTGTTGGGTTCATCAGTAACAAAACATCATGGCTATCATCAGTATGGATGCTGCCCCTAAAGTAAAAACAGTAAAACTATTGCATGTTAACTGTACAGTTTGTATGTTGTATTTTGTACAAATCTTGTGGAACATGTTCTTGTGCTTATATATCAGTTTTGTGCACTGAAGCTATTTTTTTCTAGTGTCCCTTTTCTCTGACCAAAAACAACTTGAAGGCATATCATAATTACGACATTCAAACTTGTAAATAACAATTTCAGAGGACATGAAGGCAGCCTTAATATAAAATAGAATACATCCAGGTCACTAGATGTCAGTATAATGTTTCATAACATGATGAAAAATCACTGGTGAAAATTACTTATTGCTCCTTTAACTGGCTTATTTACTGAGTCTTATTAGATTCAATTTCTATTCAAATTACGAAGCATTGTTATTTTTTATCTGATCTGTTAACCCTGTGAAGTCTGAACTGTCAAATGATAGCAAGAAAACTTGCACACATTGTCTGAAATCATGTCTTATTCACTATAAGAGAAGATTCAGTATATAAAGATATATAAGAGATATAAAAGGTATTTAGTGTATTGGGATCTCCAGACTACCCTGCCTTCTTTCAAATGTGGGTCTGTTTGGTTAATGCTAATGGCATTTGATTGTCACACCCTGGTTTGATCAGATTCTGTGCTGTTTGGTGTAAATATGTACACAGAACTTTTCTGAAGAACAACCCAGATGTATTGTCCAAAAGCATCTCATGTATGTTTATTTATCCTTCTGACCAATTACAATCACAGAATGTTGTTTAAACAAACAAAAACATACAGAACACAAACTTTTTAACCCCTTATACACCAAGTGCCCTTTACTCATTTACTCAAGTCTACCTGGTGTTAGGTTGGGGGTCAGAAGAAGAAGTGGAGGAAGATGATGGGTCCTCTCCGGAATCCTGGGCATGATAGGATGGAGGTGGTACAGTCCGGTCAATTTTGGAATCATCAGCAAACCTCAGTATTGCGGCACGATGAAAACCCCGTCTCAAAGCATTGTACTGGGAAGTGGGGCATGTCTGAACTACTGCTGGGATTATAAGAAAAATTAATTAATTACAAACATCAGAAAGTACATCTTTCACCTGATGCAGCAAGGTTTTCACATAATCTACAGTCCTATTCAGATTGGGTTAAAAGTACAGTGGTGATTGAAAGTTTGAAGAATGTTCTATATTTCTACATAAATTTGACCTAAAACTTCATCAGATATCACAAAAGTCCTAAAAGTAAATTAAACGGGAAGTAAAACGAGAACAAATCAAACAAATGAGCCAAAAAATATAAGCTCATTTATTGAGGAAAATGATCCAATATTACATGTTTGTGAGTGGAAAACGTGTTTGCTATACTCAACCAGCCATACAGTGCAATATTACAGTACTACATTTCAGTATTTTAGCACTATAAAATTACAGTAAGCACTACTACAGTACTGCAATTTTACAATACTACTTCTTTACAGTATTATAGTGTTTCAGCACTGCAGTACTTAAGGATTACAGTATTACAGCACTGGACTGCTCCAGCATTAGTGTTACAGTACTACAGTATGGCATTAACACAGTATTATATTATTGCAGTACTACTTTAGTACATTATTACAATATTAAAGCATTATATTACTGCAGTTCTACAGTATTACAACACAACAGTTTTACAGTACTAGATAATTCCAGTAATGATCTGCAATACTATGGTACTGCATTATTACAGTAGTGCAGAACCACAATAAAACAGCACTGCAGTATCAGAGTATGGCAGTATTACAGTAGTGTCTGATCGGTAACTCTTGTGACTGAGTGAATCAGTTCAGAGTTTGTAAACACTAGTGTCTGATCGGTAACTCTTGTGACTGAATGAATCAGTTCAGAGTTTGTAAACACTAGTGTCTGATCGGTAACTCTGTTGTGACAGTGAATCAGTTCAGAGTTTGTAAACACTAGTGTCTGATCAGTAACTCTTGTGACTGAGTGAATCATTTCAGAGTTTGTAAACACTAGTGTCTGATCAGTAACTCTTGTGACTGAGTGAATCAGTTCAGATTTTGTAAACACTAGTGTCTGATCAGTAACTCTTGTGACTGAGTGAATCAGTTCAGAGTTTGTAAACACTAGTGTCTGATCAGTAACTCTTGTGACTGAGTGAATCAGTTCAGAGTTTGTAAACACTAGTGTCTGATCAGTACCTCTTGTGACTGAGTGAATCAGTTCAGAGTTTGTAAACACTAGTGTCTGATCGGTAACTCTGTTGTGACAGTGAATCAGTTCAGAGTTTGTAAACACTAGTGTCTGATCAGTAACTCTTGTGACTGAGTGAATCAGTTCAGAGTTTGTAAACACTAGTGTCTGATCGGTAACTCTTGTGACTGAGTGAATCAGCTCGGAGTATTTAAACACTGATCTGTTTCTGTCCTTCATGATCACCTTGTCCTGTCTCACATCACACCGCAGCTTTTACACCACAAAATAACACAAAGATTCTTAAAAAGCAGAACATGGGTCTCGTAAACTCGTCAGATCAGCAGAATCAGACAGGACGAGGCCGGCTTACCGCCACCGAGCAGCCGCAGGCTCCGCACGGCCCGCAGACTTCTGATCAGCGCCGCCATGTCACAGCGGAGCGTCCATCAGCATGCTAATGTTAGCCACGGAGAGCACGAAGCGGCCGCGCGCCAAATATCAGCTTGTGCACTATGTCCTACTTTATACACCCTACACACTACCCCTAATCCCCTCCAGGATCTATACTAAAAAAACATTTTCCTGTTTTAAAACATTTTCCTGTTTACAAGTAAATGTAAAAAATAAATAAATGAATAAACATGGAAGTCCATTTGAGCCGCTTAAAATAAACTAATTAATAATAATAATAATAATAATAATAATAATAATAATAATAATAATAATAATAATAATAATAATGCACAATATTATATTTTATTTTTATGGCATGTCATCAGCAGTATAAAAATATTTTGAGATGCAATCTCAAATATTATCTAACTGATCTCATGAACAGTTCACTTATTAATTTTAAAAATGCTGGATTTTTTAATTATTGGAAATTTACTTTGACCTGTTTTATTACATTGGCCATATTCAATATACATTTTAATTGCTAAATCCATTTTAAATGCCCTATTTTTGTGATTGTTGAAACTATGCAAGCACTAAAGAAAATGTTTGCATTTTATGTTGTTTTATCGAGATATCAAAAATGTTAACTTCACTATACCAACATAAACGTCTTCCCGATACACCCACATATAGCAAAACATAAGCAGACATTAAGACACCATTTGTAGTGATGTCAGAAGAGGAGGAGTTAATGACCAGCAAACATAAGATCAGCTGTGCCGTTTCTAATGTCAGGTTGACATTACACGACTTTTTAGAGTCGTCGGTCGTTGTGCCGTTCACACTACACGACTGGTTGAACTGTAATTAGGAGGTTTTCAGTCTTTCAGTTTTTTAACACTACATGACTGGTAGGCGGAGTTTCCATGTTCTCCCCGTGTCTGCGTGGGTTTCCTCCGGGGTCTCCGGTTTCCTCCCACAGTCCAAAAACATGGAGGTCAGGTGGATTGACCGTAAGTCTGTGTGTGTGTGTGTGTGTCACCCAGTGATGGACTGGCGCCCTGTCCTGGGCTTAGTTGAATAGTGTAATGCCCTGCCCTGCGCCCAGTGAAGGGGTAGGGGACTAACCGCGACCCTGATAAGGATTAAGCGGGTGGGATAATGAATGAATGAATGAATGACTGGTAGGCAACACAGGGTCACGAATTACGCAATTTTTCATCGCAGACTCCTAACTGCTCTCCAAAAACACGTTTTGTCACAAGAACACATCCGTTACAGCCAGCAATCTCATTTATACACACATTAGACAATTTAAACCTTTACTGCTGTGTATCTATTGGAGTTTTCTATAGCCATGGGCAGTTTTAAAAGTAGCCCAAAACACGCCACCTCTGAAACTTTACCTGCAACTACATTTTCAACATTGGACATGAAAACAGCTATCCTGGCAAAGTTGCCAGATTGCTACAGTGATTTCCAGCCAAAATGTTTTTTAAAAGCTGCTAAAACGTATGAAGAAAAATCATAAGAAAAAGGATGACGTTCAGCAATTAAATATTAATCCAGTTAAACCAACAGTACTTTTATTTGTACTTATTAATTTTTTTTTTAATATTTAAATAGAAGTAAATAAGAACTCACAAGCAATGAAAAAATAAATACACACATTTTTAAAGCAGATAGGAAGAGTGAAACCGCTCAATCTGGCAACACGGTCTAAAGGAAAAAAAACTTGTGTTTGCCAGTGTACTGCTCCTCTGACATCAGCATTTAAGCTATATGTACAGTGAAACACATACACGCAGACTAGTGAGTACACTTGTTCAGGGCAATGGGCTACCTGGGGAGCGGTTTGGGGTTCTTCTTTCATGTCCTGCATGGGGATCAAACTGGCAACTGTCTGGTCACGAAACCAGATCTTTAACACACCAGATCACAGCTGCCTCCACAACTATAAAACTCTTTTGTTTAATCCAGATGTTTTGTTTAGTGTTATTCTATTGAAAAAAAAATGGACATCTACCAAATGAGTACAATTATTATGGTAAAACAGACTTTAAATTATGCTAAATTCGATATATTAATAAAATAGCTAAATTAACGCATTGTTATGGTAAAATAGATTAACATCTATGTAAAATTCAATATCTCAATAAAACAAGTCAAATTAATTAGCTATTATAATCAGATTTAAAGTATGTAAAATCATATACTTCAACAAAACAAGTAAAAGTATCTTGTCTTTAAAATAGACCGCATTTTTTTGATACATCTAAAATCAGGTGTAATTAAATTGTTGTTAGGTAAAAACCGATTAATATATGCAAAATTAAATGTCTCAATATAGCATGTAAAATTGTTCGTAAATACGTTACAACAGCTTTAAAATTGTGCGATCTGGCAACCCTGAACGTCAGCGCAAGGACGTCATCTTTGTGCGCGGAGGCAGCAGAGGCAGCAGATAGTCAGCAGTCTTTCAGACAGCCGACTCAGCTTTAGTGAGTATTAAAACATTTATATGTAAGTATATACGTGTTTATGTGTGGATTTACATCTGCAACTACTTACTCACCATTTACATGTGTTTTCGTCGCATTTTAATATTGTTATTTTTCGCTGCGTCACGTTAACAGTAAATGTATCAGCTAAGCTAACATCTGACTGGGAAAAATAGTTTACCTTCAGAATACATCATCTACAGTCTTACATAAATATTACACCTTTTATTATTATTATTATTATTATTATTATTATGCAAAAATGTGTAAAAAGAAAATGTGGGCATTAGCTGCTCTTTCTTTGTGAATTAATTCCTGAGAATGTGTCATTTGTTTTGGAGCTGCCCTCATTGTTCTTTTTGTAAAGATAATCCAAAGTGTTCAATGTATGTTCCACAATACAGAGTACTGTACTCTTTTGTATACACAGATCTGTCCGAATATTATGACACCTACCTAATAGTTGAAATAACCATCTTTGGAGTGTTCAGTCACTGGTTATCCCTGACACTTTTATGTTCGTTTTAGAGGTTAACTGTTACATTGTGTGTTGATTGCTGTGTATCACTCACCAGAGTTATTTTTTCACTTCTGGCATCAATACCCTGTAGGGCATTACTTATGCTGTTGGGAGGCTCAATGTACAAGAAGTTCATTCTCAATACACCTTCACTACAGCAGCTCTAGAACATCCCACAAAGTCAGTGGTTTCTGAGATGCTACCACTACCATGCTTCCCTTGGTACTCTATTATCATGTCATTTTGGACATCAGTTACATCACATCCTTTGTCAATGATGATGGTTTTGCACTCTGCTACAACTGACTGGTGTTCTCACGTATTTTGCATGCAGTAAACTCTGTCACTTGACATCTGTGATATCCCAGACCAAACCAGGGGTCGTCATAACATTCTGATATAACTGTATAATCTGATTTCATACCTCCCACTTGTAAATTTAATTTCTTTGGTTATTTTCATATCCATTGATACTCCTTGTATAGTAAACTTCCTGATATAATTGTGTTATAAATACAACACATCTCTCTTATTTTTATTTAAATGTTTTTTTTTCCTGTTCTCGTAACTTCTATTCTAAGGGATCTCTGTTCTAATTTCTGTATAATATGTGTAAGTCTCTATTAAACTTGTGTTGCAACTGCAATGCTGCAGTTTTTTTAGGATCAACAAAGTTTTACCTACCTCCCACTTACCTGTGGGAGTTATTGTCAGTTCATCCAGAAGAGTATTTGGGAGGTCAGGTACTGATGTTGGATAAGGGGTCCTGGCTCTGTTCTAGTTCCTTTAGGTGTCCAGTGGGGTTGAAGTCTGGGCTTTATGCAGGCCAGTCAAGTTCTTCCTCCCATCCATGCCTTTATGGACCTTGAAAAGGGGTGCAATCATACTTGAACTGTAAAGGGCCTTCCCCAAAATCTTCCCACAAAGTATACAGAGTATCAAAAATGTTTTTGTATGCTGAAACAGTAAGATCTCCTTCAGTGGATTTTAGATTTCAGTTTCTTTGTATTCTTTGTTGGCCTCATTTCACTCTGTTTTTCAGTTGTCAGGACCACTTCAGAGCAGGTGGATCATTCTCCGTGTCATTGACTTGGTGGTGATGTGTTAGTGTGTGAGCTGCTTGAGATATTAAACACTGTGTCTACTCACTGTCCTCTATTAGACACACCTACCTTGTTGGTCTTGTAGATGTAAAGTGTGTGTTGGTCCTCTAGTCCTGACACTGTTTGCTGATTGGTCACTATTGTCACTCCAGTAGTGACACTGAGGTGTTTTAAAACATCGGCAGGTCTGCTCCAATCTTACACACCACCACCACATCAGTGTCACTGTGAATGATCCACCTGCTCTGTGGTGGTTCTGATCATTGAAGAACAGAGTGAATAAAGTATACAGAGATACAGATGAACTACAGTCTTTAATTGTAGAGCTACAAAATGCACCTCTATGATATATGTAAGTATGGAAACTGAAGGAATACAACTTTAGGCATCATTGTTCTTGTGAAAGCTCCAATAGAACATATCATTTTGTTCTTCCTCTCCTGTGACTTTCATGTTGCTTGTATTTGTCTCCATTGCAGTAATTACTGTTTATGTGGGCAGGTGGCCATGGCAGACCTTGGGCTGAAAGAGGGAGATAAAGTGTTGTTGGTATGGACTCAGCCGTCCTCCCCCGCAGCCTTGAAGGAGTTTGCTGAGAGCGTTGGGGCTGCGGTTGGCAGCCAAAGCCTGGTGTCTCTGGAGAATATGGAGAGACTCCAGCTTTGTGAGTTACAACAAAAGAGCCTTTGTGTTTTCCGTTTGTTTTTAGATTTTTTTTTTAACCAAAGCCAGGGGGCTTTTATGTATCTGTACTGTAAGGTTATCCAACAGCCAGTTGCCATTATTCTTTGTTTATTCACTGGAATGATCAGACTGTATTAAGCTGTTTGTATTTTTATTCCAGCCTCTCACGCTGCTTCAAGTTATGACTGGGTGCTCTCAGGACTCCTTCCCAACAGTGCTGCAGTTCACAGCTCAGATACTCTGGTAGAGATAGCCAGGGTTATGAAACCTGGTGGGAAGCTAGTGCTGGAAGAGCCAGTAACAGGTGAGAGGCTTTTGGCTCGCATGCAGTAATCAATATGGATAAGCATCAGCTGGCCCTAAATTTCTTGAGAGAGTTCCAAGTGTCCATCTTGAATTTGTTATAATTAGTACAGTATAAAAATAATGTGATGCAATAATGATGATTTGTTTCGGAATAAGAAACAAAGCCTCATGGACACACACCACCTATGCATGTTTTCACTACACTCATGTCATTAGATACACGCACCTTGTACCTACACTCATTGTCTAATTAGCTCCACTGACCACACAGATGCCCTTTGTAGTTGTACAGTTACAGACTGTAGTTCATCTGCTTCTCTGTATACTTTGTTCACTCTGTTCTTCAATAATCAGGACCCCACAGAGCAGGTGGATCATTCTCAGTTACACTGATGTGGTGGTGGTGTGTTAGTGTGTGTTAGAGTGGATCAGACACAGCAGAGCTGCTGATGTTTTTAAACACCTCAGTGTCACTACTGGAGTGAAAATAGTGACCAACCAGCCAACAGTGTCAGGACTAGAGGACCAACACACACTGTGCTGAGCTGCTGTCTCTGACTTTACATCTACAAGACCAACAAGGTAAGTGTGTCTAATAGAGTGAACAGTGAGTGGACACAGTGTTTAACATCTCCAACAAACACCACCACATCAGTGTCACTGAGAATGATCCACCTGCTCTGTGGGGTCCTGATCATTGAAGAACAGAGTGAATAAAGTAAACAGAGAAACAGATGAACTACAGTCTGTAATTGTAGAACTACAAAGTGCACCTGTATGCTCAGTGAAGCTAATTGGACAAAGAGTGGAGATGCAAGGTATGTGTACCTAATGAAGTGGCCAGTATAACTGCTAGTTAGTTGTGATGTTTGATTATTGGCACAAAGTCAGCAGTCTCAGCTTAATCTGATTGATAATCACTCTCCAGTACATGCAAAATATGAGTTAAATAACTTGTCAAACATGTTTTGAAAAAGTGAATAAATGAATACATTTGCAGGTTCAGAGGAGAATGGTATCAGGACAGCTGCTAAACTTGTGTCCACACTTAAACTATCTGGATTTGTGTCCGTCACAGAGGTGAGATTCCTGCTTACTAATGACGAGAATGATCTAAGCTACGCTTCTGCTGTCTGTTAACTAACATTCTTTCAAATCCACAGGAGAAGAGTGAGGCTCTGAGTCCTGAGGCTATCTCATCTCTCAGCCAGCTGAGTGGTTTCCAAAGCATTGTTCTGTCTAGGGTGCGTGTGTCTGCGTCAAAACCCAACTTTGAAGTTGGCTCTTCTACGCAGCTCAAGTTGTCCTTTGCAAAGAAAACAACCCCAAAAACAGGTATCTTCTCATTGCTGTAATGTTATATTATATAAAACTGAGAATGTTTGCTTCTCTTGTGAGATATTATCCAGATGCTATAGTCAGAGTTCTGATTGTAATGTCCAAAGCTCCCCAGACAAAAAATGAGTCACCTTGTGTTTAAGATGGTAGTAACTTTAGGCTCCTGCAGATGTTGCTGTACCAGGTTGCTCAGGCTATAAATACCTGCAGGGTGTGTGATGGGATTCATAGATTGAGAAGAGGTGGTACAGTGCAGTGAACGTCTCATTCAATGTGTGGAAAATGGGTCACAAAGCAGACACTGATGATAACGGAGTGATTGTATTTGGGTGCTAAAAGGTCACAGTGTGAAGGAAGTAGCTGAATGTTAAGGTGTATGGAAGTGTACAGTCATACAGTCTACCAGCAGTGGTAACAATCTCAGTCTACAGGAAACTCTCCTCAGAATTGTAGTCGACAGCACACAGGACTGAATGTCTCTTGCTGCCACTCTGCTGCACATGTTTATCTGCAGTTCTTTGAGATATTTGTTGTGAAGGACCTGCTGTGACTTCTAGAAGTAATTCTTCACTGGAAGTGAAGTTCATGAAGACATTCACAAGCTGTGAAACCCACCAGTGGTTCCTGTCCATCAGCCACAGTTCTGAGGAGATCTTTCCATCAAATGATTTGTTCCTCAGTCTTTTGCATTTGGTTGACTGTCAAAAATAATATAATAATGCAATGTCAAAAAAATAGAAGCAGCTCAGCTTTATGTGATAAATTATTCATCTAATCTAAATAATCAAATCGGAGCAAAATTAGCAGATTTTGACTGTTTATTACTGTAAATATGGCTTATGCAGCTTGTGTGCCAACTTAAACACTGACAACGAACAAGACCTGTCTGCAAATCTAGAGATTAATGATACATGGGCTGAATAACTTGATTTTTGGGCCAAGATCTCAACATCTCTTCAAATCTGGCTATAGTTCAATATAATAGATCTTGGTCTACTGTTTATATAACAGCTTGAATAGTCTGGTAGCTGCCAAAATCAGAAAAAGATTATGTTGCTGTTGTGCATGTAAATGTAGTCATTTTCTAAAGTTGTATTTATACTTGTTTACCTCGGCAATGTCAGCAGATGTAGATAACAGATCCTGTTTAACCCTCAACTTAGTCACGTGATTAGTATGATGTAGTTTTAGAGCAGGCGCTGTGCACTTCCTCACCTCACATTTTACAAAAGAAAACACTGTCTATAGCTTAAATATCATCTGAACTTCACTCTTCCTCTGCAGAAAAGCCAGCCCTCGATCCAAGTGCTGCTAAGCAGTGGACTCTTTCAGCCATTGACATGAATGATGATGATGTTGTAAGTACACAGCAAAGTATTCTTAAAAAAAACTGAGAATACATGACTGGAATCTATTCATAGTATTTGACTGTCATTAAAACTCCTCGTTGGCAAGCTGCAGCTCTGATGTCAGTAGTTTAAAGTGCTGAGAGTCAGTCTGGGACCACCTTTGTGAGTACTGTGTGTTTAACATTTTCAAAAAAGATTGAAAAGATGTTTTGTTGTGTTTTTTTTTTGTTTGTTTTTATTGAATGAGTAAAATGACAGTTGACCATTTTGAACTGAAATACAAACAGTGAAATATTCTTATTTTTTAAGATGCACTAGCATTTATACCACTTCATCCTGTTAACCAGGGGTGTCAATCTCCAGTGCTGGAGGACTGGTGGCCAGCACAGCTTGGCAGGTAATGACCATATTTTATTGTAGTATCAGAGTAGAGAATTCACTGAGTTGAATCAGGCATATTTGATCAAGATCATCTAGGAATTCGGCCCTCCACGACTGGAGTTTGACACCCCTTCTTTAGACAGAAGTTGTTACTGACACAGTCACCAGTAGATGTCTTTGGTTGCACCGCTCAGAGCGGGAGCGTTTTCTTATTCAACAGAGGTAGGGGTGGGCGGCACGGTGGCTTAGTGGTTAGCACGTTTGCCTCTCAGCGCTGAGGTCTTGGGTTCGAGTCCACATCTGAGCGGAGTTTCCATGTTCTCCCCGTGTCTGCGTGGGTTTCCTCCGGGGACTCCGGTTTCCTCCCACAGTCCAAAAACATGGAGATCAGGTGAATTGGCTACTCTAAAATTACCCTGGTGTGTGTATGAATGTGTATATGTATGTTTGCCCAGATATGGTTGGCACTCCATCCTGGGTGATCCCCCTAGTGCTCGATGCAGTCCTCCAGGTAGATGGTCACTTCCGGTTGAGAGTACACTGTGCGTGACTGGCTGCCGCTTCTCACCGGAATGTGTGTATATGAAATGTATCAATTGTAAAGTGTCCTTGGGTGTCAAGAAAGGTGCTATATAAGTGTAATGTGTGTGTGTGTGTGTGTGTGTATGTATGTAGGTAAAAGTAGCCAAAAACTGAACTTAAGAGTCCAGTTTTTTTCCTTCCCTGGTCTGCTGTCCCTCATTTTTCCTCACTGCTAGTATTCTGGTTATTAAAATAATCTCTGTGTGTGCCTTTGCTGGATCAGTTATGGCAACCAGAGATGACGTGGGGACCATTAAAAAAAATAAATAAATAAATATATGAAAATAAAATACTTTGTTTAAGATTCTTAATAAGCTGTTCTGCTGAATGAACTTGAACTTTCCAACATGGTACAAACAGGATTATCATCAGAATACTATGAATTAGCTTTGATTCTGTGTGAAATCAGCTCTTAATGAAGAAACTGAACCGTTATGAAAAATGTGAGATTTGGGGTCGTATTGAATACTAGAAAGATCATTCAGGAAGACCAATCGGTAATATAATTAGTAATTAAGAGAGAAATGTCGGATCACCTCTCCTCCTCTGAGAAGCTTTTTCTTTTTCTACTGCCCTTGAGTTTATATTTCTCCAGCATTACCCTGTGGTGACACACATCAGCTTACAAAGCAAATGTCCCTGCTTGTATGACACTAAGTGTTGGCCCATAAATGATACAATTTTCATAATCATCTTCAAACCGCTGCTCCTGAAAGGCATCCCAAACCTCTCCATTCCTGGCAGCAACTTCAAGCTCCCCCTAGGATCCCCAGCAGGTCCTAGGTCTGCCTTTGGGTGTCTTCCCAGTGGGACAGGCTTGTAATAGCTTGAGGGGGAGCCAGTCAGGGGGCATCATTATGAGATGCCTGAACCACTTCAACTGGCTCCTCTCAATTTGGAGGAGCAGTGGCTTTATTTCCGAGGCTCTCCCACCCTCACTCTGTCCTGGAGAGTAAGTCCTGCAACCCCTCATTTCTGCTGCCTGTACCTGCTACCTTATGCTTTCAAGTCTATGCCCATATCTCATGACTGTAGGTGAGGACAGGGAACATAGATTGAATGGTATGTCAAGAGCTTTGCTTGTATGCTCAGTTGTTGTTTCCCTACAGTGGTACTACTCTCCAAAAATGATAAGTTGTTAATTGAAAAAGGTAAGCTGTCGTTATTTATATTCATTATGTGTAAAGTAACATTTCATGCTCCTCTGCTTATCTGCTTGTAGGATTTGGTGGATTCGGATGAACTGCTGGATGCTGAAGACCTTAAGAAGCCTGACCCAGTTTCACTTAGAGCTTCCTCTTGTGGAGAGGCAGGAGCCAAGAAAAAGAAAGCATGCAAAAACTGGTTAGAAAATGTTAAGACTGTTTAAAATTCATAAACGTACCCAAATTCATACATTACCAAAAGCACATTTGGAGGTGGTTTGAAATGTGATTTGTACATATCTCTCAGTCTGGCACTCAGATTTCAAAGTGCCTCTCATCACTCGCCATGCAACAACCAACCACGTCAAATCAAGAATGAATAAAGTAGCACAGTGGAGTCCCAGGTTGCCAGGTCCAAAAATATTCTCCAGCCTACTGTCTGACAGAAAGATGACCTACACAAGCTTAAAACTAACCTAAAATCTAAAAGTCTTCTCATCGTCATTTCTCAAAGTTAACTCGTTAGTTCATGCATTTTCATTTATATTTTATACCTCTTGAAGCATTTGTATTATTGGTTTAAATTAAATATGTAAGACAATAAGAGAAAAGAAAATATCTATGTAATTGTAAGCTATTTTTAAGTAAAACATACTTTTCCTTCTGCTCTAATCTATATTTTTACATCCCTCCACTGAATCTTCTGTTATTAGAAAATCTACTTAAGACATCTCCATCACTTGTTTTTCTACTATATTACTATGAGTCTTTTGGTGGTCATGGTACATTCTTAAGTAATCTAATCTATCACCTCTGAAATTTTACCCACAACTGCATTTTTATTTATTTATTTTAAAGCCCAATTTAGTGGGAAAAAATGTGAACCTGGCATCCCTGAAGCTACATCACTAGCATGACTGTAGTTACTAATGCCTACGTTGTTACCACAACAGCCCAAGCAGATAGGTTTGTGACGTTCTGACACATCTGATCTGATCGCTTACTAATAATCATCTCAAAAGATCTGATGTGAGAAACTAATTTGATTTGTCTGCAGTCTGAACACAGACTTTTTGGGACAATTCACAAGACCAAATGCACCCAATATTACTAATGAATATTCTGTACCCTGTAATACTGTAATGACTGTTCTGTGTTGTTGTCTACTCTCTGTAAAGCACCTGTGGCCTTGCTGAGGAGCTTGAGCAGGAGAGCATATCAGCTCAGAAAGCCAGCCAGCCTAAATCTGCCTGTGGAAATGTAAGTGTTTGTTTTGCTGCTTTCATATGTTCAGAGTTTTGCAGGCTATGAGTGGCCAGTGATCTGTTAATAGGGATGTAAAGATCCATTGATCTGTATTGAAGCAACATGCAAATAACAAATGATCTGATGGATCGTGCTGGTCAAACACCTGTTTGAACACTGCAGGTGTTGGTATGCAGTGTCTGCCCGTTGCAGCCCACCAAATAAAGCCTTACTTTTGTGTTTGTGTTCACATTTAAAGCATTTTTTGGGTGGAATTTCATATATTTTTTTTTTTTAATGAATGGCATTGTAGCAAACTGAGGTATTGAAGATCATTAGCTAAAAGGATCTCTGTAACATGTATAGTAGTAGTCTGTGGTTATAAGAATCAAAAGTATTTTTCAGTATTCAAACTTGGTAATTAATTTTACACTTTAAGTTCAGATTAGACTGTCTTGACTTCACATTCATTAATGTAAGTGACGTGTATCTGTAATGGAATCTGTATCTGAAACTGCACACATTGATATTTTAGTTGCTGCCATCAACAATTATTATTTTTTTTTTATTAAGGGTTTTTTTTACAGGGTTGCCAGGTTTGTAAAAATGCAGTCCCACGGTTCTTTCACTAAATAGAGAAGAAAATGAATGACAAAGTAAGATTAATTGACTTTGTAAAGCTTCATAAATTGTCTTTAGTAGATGCTTTAAATTTTGGACATTTTGTCGTGCAGCTTGTAAGACAACAAGATGGAGGATTTTGGGGATCTGGTAACCCTGTAGTGGTGAGAATGATTGTATTAAAATGGACTTGTTAGTAGCTGATGTGTGATGGTGTTTAGCTGAGGACATTAAACAGCCGGTGGACTGTACATGATCAGGTGAAGGTGAATAAAAGTCAGCCGGCCGATGTTTTAGCAGCTCTGTGTGTAAACAGGAGAGAAGTCAGAACTGAGATATATATCAGATTTAGGACCACATATGAAGGTGACTCAAATCTGATTTAAAAAGATGGGATTTGATGTTCACATTAGGGCAAAAAAAAAAAAAATCAGATCTGAGTCACTTCAGCCAGGTAATGACTGTTTTTGTTTTTTTTTTTTAATGAAACTTGATTTACATCTCATAATTATCTGACCTTTTTTTTCAGTCCACTTAGTTATTTAGAAACATACTGCATGTTTTATAAATATGCAGATTGAGGGGAAGCATTCTCTGCAGACTTAGCTGGGAGTGTGTCTATGTAAGGCTTACTAATGTTTATTTTTTACTTTTATTTTAAATTCAATCTTTATTGCCCTACAGTGTTATCTGGGTGATGCCTTCCGCTGTGCCAGCTGTCCATATCTAGGCATGCCTGCTTTCAAACCTGGAGAGAAGATTGTTTTGACAAACACACAGGTTGCTGATTCTTAAGACACCAGAGCGATGCATCCATTCCAATCGTCCTCATTTTGTCTCCTTCCATTCCTTCACAACTGAAAGGAGACAGAGCTGGAAGAATAATTTCTCCCATCAATGGAGCTTCTGTCCTACCACACTGAACATTCTCCACCAAACAATGCAATATTCAGCTGTGTGTATATATAGCTTTGTTAATATTTCAATTTATTCTGAAAGACTTTTTCTCATTTCTGTTCACAAGCTGAACTCTTGAGAATGTCACTGTTTGTAATGCAAGTTTATATTAAGGAGAAAATAAATAAAAAAAATTCTGTTTATTTCAGCAAAGTCCTGTTTGAAGTGGAGAAATAAGTTTGACATTAAAAGCAGGTAAATAGTAAACTTTTAATTGAACTCATAGGTCTCAGTATAACACCTATGAAGTCTAAACACATCAAAATATTTAGAATATAAAAAAAACTCACTAGTAAGCTCAGAAATGTGAATACCAAGACTCTTAATTAAAACTAAAACCAGTCAACTGCGTTTATTAAAAATGTTTTAAAGCTCACATTCCACAGCAGCAGATATTTCTTTGGATGTAAACCTTCATGTCATTTATCATCACGTACGTCAAAGCCGAGTGACTGAAAAGTCCATTTTAATGTCGCCGATGCTGGGATCAAACTTTAAACTGTATGACACAGCTGCTCGTCCATCTCCTGAACTTTCCCACGGGTTCTGTAAGAAATACACTCCCTGCTTTCGGTATGGACTCCACACACACTCTCCCTACAGAGAAAGCAGAAGGGAAGAGAAACATGCTGATATAAAGTAATATTTACAATAGAAGTGACATACATTTTCTGACATTTAAGAACTAATAACCTAAGCTTAATGCTGTATTCAAAAAATCTCAGAACATTATAACCACTCCAGGTCAGAGAAGCCAAGTAATAGTTTACTGTATGTATAAATGAGTGAGTGCACCAGTCAGCTGCAGCAGAGTGTAAAACCAGCATCATGGACAAAGGACGTGATAATAGTGTGTACTAGGTTTGAAGCGTGGTGGTAGTATCCCAGAAACCACAAACTTTGTGGGATGTTCTAGTAAAGATGTACTGAGACTGTAGTTCTCGTACACTGAGTGTCTCCCAACGGCGTAAGAGTGGTTCCCCACAGGCCACTGATGACTGACAATTAGGGTGATTTTGTTACTATAATTTAAAGACTGATGCATGTAAATGATCTCTGTTCTGGCTGTCCCGTACTGTGCCTCAATCAAAAAGCTGAAATACTCCTAGTGAGTGAGTTCACTGTGACTAGGCAGAGCTACACTGTTGTAGCTTGAATGGGTGGATGTATGAAATGATGAACACCATACAGGCTCTTTGTTACTTGGACTCCATATATGGACTGTGTAGGCTGGACAGTGATATTTTAAAACAAACCGTATTTACTAGCGATGCCCCGATACCGATACCAGCATCGGGTATCTGTCCGACACCATGTGAGCGTACTTGTACTCGTATTCATAAAAGTGCTCCGATACTACAGGATCCGATACCAGCGTGATGGGAGCTTCGTTTCCTTCTAACAGACAGTATTAGTTTGCGCCATAAAATAAATAAATAAATAAAATTAAATAAAATTTAAAAATAAAATTAAAAAAAGAAGACAATGACTACGTACCGTAGCTGAGCTGAACAAGCCACTTAACAGCAGCGTGACTTTAACCAGCCCAGTAGTAGAGAAGGAGCAGCTATGTGGAGGTATTTCCAGGTGAATGAAGGTGACAAAAGCAGTGTTAATTTCGTTAATGATAATTATGACGAAAAATATTCGTTGACTACCATTTTTTCACAACGAAAACGAGACGAAAACTAAAAAACTAATATTTTAAAACGAAAACTATGACTAAAAGTATTAGACTTTACGTCAACAAATAAAAACGAAACGAAAATGTCACAGAATGACTAAAATAATGTTTTTGTCCAGTAATCCGCGTCTGACTTCCTCAAAGCACGCTAAGCTCCACAGTCAGTCAGACTGGTGTTAACAACACAACGTGCTGACGTCACAGCCGCAGCTTCGACGGAACGAATCGCACGAAACTCCTTCAGTCTGCGCCTAATGACCTGTTTTTGTAATAAAATCAGTAAGACACTGTAAAAGCAAAGCAAAAATAAACAACTGCATTTCAGATTATGAAAATCAGTATCAAAAGCAAAATTTTATAATCAAAAAATCAAAAGCAGAGCAAAAGCAACACTTTTTTACCATCAGTTGCTTATAAAAAGCAGTATTAATAGTAATTGCTTTAATTGTGACGAAAACAGTGGAAGTAAGTGGACCTTTATGGAGGTGTATCGACGAGGAAGAGATGATGACCCGACCAATTTCAGTGCGACGACAATTCACCGAACAAGTCGAGTCGATGCCATGCATCAGTAACAGAAGAAAAAAAT
>BRDA01009826.1:16102-28902 GCA_036984385.1 Crenuchus spilurus
TTAACACGTACACACACGCTAATGAACACACGCATACACACGCTAATGAACACACGCATGCACACGCTAATGAACACACGCTAATGAACACACGCATGCACACGCTAATGAACACACGCATACACACGCTAATGAACACACGCATGCACACGCTAATGAACACACGCATACACGCTAATGAACACACGCATGCACACGCTAATGAACACGCATACACACGCATACACTCGTTAATGAACACGTGCACACATGCTAATGAACACACGCACACACACACTAATGAACACACGCATACACATGCTAATGAACACACACGCACACGCTAATGAACACACGCTAATGAACACATGCTAATGAACACACGCTAATGAACACACGCATACACACGCTAATGAACTGGAGTTCTGATTCTGCAGTTTGGTGATGACCTATTCCCTGTTCCTCCTCCAGGTGGCGTGAGAGAGGCTTACCGTTCTGGTCCGGCAGCAGGCAGGTCCATGAGAATGGACCGTACAGCAAGTTCAGGACTGGTGAGACACATTTCTGTTAATGTGTAGTGAGGCTTCAGTTTATCTTCTGCATGGCTTAATTGCTTCCCATCTGTGTGTGTGTTGGGGGGGCATTTCAGGTAGATCTGGTTCTGTTCTTGCATGGTATCCACTTGAGTCCACTTGAACTTTTCCAGACATTCTGTTACACTTATTTATGTAAATGAAGGCACTACTCAAACATATGTGGAGAACTGTGAGGCTCGATTGACTATTTCTTAATTTTATTTACTTTCACACACACACTAGTGAACATGCACACTAGGGGGCAGTGAGCACACAAGCCCAAAGTGGTGGGCTGGGCAGTCCTATCCTATCCTTGTTCAAGGGCACTTCAGTCATGTCTGGTCAGTTTTGGGGGTCAAAACACAGATATACAGACCTAAAAGCATCTGCCAGCCAATCAGAAAAGAGTATTTATAATATAATATAATAATATAAAATGTGAAAAAGTTCAAGAGGTCTGAATACTTTCGGGAGGCACTGTATATATATATATATATATATATGGTCAGCCAAGGAAAGTGTCCCGTATCACCGCTGAGTAAACACTCCAGGCCTGAGCTGGTTATTTGCACTATTAACTAGGTGGTCGTAATGTAACTATGTATTTCATCAGGTATGGTCTTCTCAGCTGCCAGCTTGGTGGATTTTTGCCTGTCTCCTGTACTGTCCTCTGTATTGTCCCCTGTAATGTCCTGTCCAATGTCCCCTGTATTGTCTCCTGCACTGTCTTCTATACTGTCCCCTTTAATGTCCTGTCCAATGTCCCCTGCACTGTCCCTTGTACTGTCCCCTGTTCTGTCTCCTGCACTGTCCCCTGTTCTGTCTTCTACACTGTCCTCTGTAATGTCCTTTCCAATGTCCCCTGTACTGTCTGCATGCTGACGTCTTTCCTCTGAAACGCATCTCTGTGTCACAGATACCTCAGAAGTTCGGGGTGTTCGCTGGAACCCCCTCTTCTCTGACGACTCTGTGTGGACGATAGTCTCTCAGCCCCAGGACGCTACCCACTCCCTGCATGTCCCCCCTCTGCATGGCTACCCTGTGCTGGTCTGACCCCTCCACGTGTCCCTTTACTTTATACAGCAGTTCAAACCGCACAGTCTGATTGGTTAAGTGTTCTACTTGTATGGTCACCAGACTTGTATCAAACCACTGACCCCTTTAGGTCATTTTGAGCTGCTGATAACTATTAATAATAATATAACAGATACAAAAATAGACTAATCATGTGTTGTATAACATTTGACTTGCGGGTCATCCACATTAACAGTGGTAGTGACGTTAGTAGCTTTTTAGTCACGGTGCTGCAACACGCCAGCTGAGGTAGATGAGAAACTTCTAGTCTTAAAGGAAAAGTTCAGTAAAAAGTTTAATTTAGACTAATTTTCCACTTAGGATACAGACGTTTGGAGTTTAAACTCTGCTTCTTTAATTTGGAACCGGAGCTGTGAGTACTGTCGCTAACACACACACTAGTCACCTAAACAGCCAAAATACATCATCAAAGCCTCTCTGAAACCTCATCCAGATGTTAATCAGGGTCTTACAGACTAGCTGATGTTATTTCAGTGACAGTGTGACTTACTGAGAGCTTTAAAAATCTCTATATCTGTATAGTCACTTTGGAAGTAAAAAAAATACTTTTCAGCATCCTTTGAAACAGACAACCGGGCTTTACATTTCGTGAAAGCTTCATAATAAACGGACCAACCGAAATGTTCCAAAATGAGGAATTTAAACCTTTTTGCCTCGACTTCTATTAAAAGTTAAGAGTTTTTTTTCTTCTCCTGTAAAGTTAGTGTTGGAGATACAAGCACACCGATGGTATACAGAGATATACAGGCTGTGGATGTATAATCAGTGTTTGTGATGCTGAATGATAAAAATGGAGGAATGCTTTGTGAACAGCAGCCCTGCTGGTGCAAGTAGTGTCCAGGCTTTGTTGGCCAAGAAGGTTCACATACAGCTCAAAGTAGTGCTGGGCGATAAAACAATGATTTTTTAACGATAATTTTTCCCTCGATGACGATGATAAGCCGGGACAGTAGAATTTGATAAGAATGTACGTTCATTTCCATTTCACGCTTAAGCAGCTTGACAGTCTGTTACGTGCCCTGCACGTGTCTGCTGCTCTACTGCTCCTGACGGCGGCGGCTCCACCCCTCTCCCCGGATTGGTGCATCTGCGGGAACCTTGCCCATCCAGTGGTTGCACTGTGGAGGCGGGTCTACAAACAGAGCTGCGTAAAGTTGGGGGGAGGGAGGTAGAGAGGGAGAGAGAGAGCGAGACAGAGACAGAGAGCGAGAGAGAAAGACAGAGAGTGAGACAGAGAGCGAGAGAGAGAGAGACAGAAAGAGAGAAAGACATAGTGAGCGAGCGAGAGAGACATAGTGAGCAAGCGAGAGAGAGAGAGAGAGAGAGAGAGAGAGAAAGACAGTGAGCGAGAGAGAGACAGAGAGAACAAGAGAAAGAGAAAGACATAGTGAGCGAGAGACAGAGAGAGAGAGAGACATAGTGAGAGAGAGAGAGAGAGAGAAAGACAGTGAGCGAGAGACAGAAAGTGAGAAAGACAGAGAGAGAGAGAAAGAAAGAGAGAAAGATAGTGAGCGAGACAGAGAGAAAGAAAGACAGTGAGAGAGAGAGAAAGAAAGACAGTGAAAGAGAGAGAGAAAGACAGTGAGCGAGAGACAGAAAGAGTGAAAGAAAGAGACAGAGACAGCGAGAGACAGAAAGACAGACATAGTGAGCGAGAGAGAAAGAGAGAGAGAGAAAGACAGTGAGCGAGAGACAGAAAGACAGAGAGACAGAGAGAACGAGAGAGAGAAAGAGAAAGACATAGTGAGCGAGAGACAGAGAGAAAGACAGAGAGAGAGAGAAAGAAAGACAGTGAGAGCGAGAAAGAGAGAGAGAGACAGTGAGCGAGAGACAGTGAGCGAGAGACAGAGAGAGAGAGACAGTGAGCGAGAGACAAAGTGAGAGAGAGAGAGAGAGAGAAAGACAGTGAGCGAGAGACAGAGAGAGAGAGACAGAGAGAACAAGAGAAAGAGAAAGACATAGTGAGCGAGAGACAGAGAGAGAGACATAGTGAGAGAGAGAGAGAGAGAGAGAAAGACAGTGAGCGAGAGACAGAAAGTGAGAAAGACAGAGAGAGAGAGAAAGAGAGAAAGATAGTGAGCGAGACAGAGAGAAAGAAAGACAGTGAGAGAGAGAGAGAGAAAGACAGTGAGCGAGAGAGAGAAAGAAAGACAGTGAGAGAAAGAGAGAGAGAGAGAGAGAAAGACAGTGAGCGAGAGAGAGACAGAGAGAACAAGAGAAAGAGAAAGACAGTGAGCGAGAGACAGAGAGAGAGAGAGACATAGTGAGAGAGAGAGAGAGAGAGAGAGAGAGAAAGACAGTGAGCGAGAGACAGAAAGTGAGAGAAAGACAGACAGACAGAGAGAGAGACGGACAGAGAGAGAGAGAGAAAGACAGAGACAGAGAGAGAGAAAGAAAGACAGTGAGAGAGAGAAAGAGAGCAGATGAGAGTTTCAGTGTGTGCTTGTATTCTTGAGAACTGAGTTTAGAGAGTCTCCTGAGTTGTGTCTGATACTGCTGCCTGTTAGATCCTCCTCACCAGAGAAATGAGCATAAACAGCTGTGATGTGAGCGGAGAAACAAGTAAACAACGTCACTCTCTAGAGCTGAGAGACAAGGACTGCATCTTTATACAGCAGCACAAGTCGCACTGCTCGCTTCTCGCTGCTGTGCATGCACGTCTGTCTGCTCTCACTTTTCTGCTCTGAAGTTTATTAACGAAAATTTAATATCGTGATAATTATCGAGATCAATCAATATAGAAAAAAATACCGTGATAATTTTTTTGGCCATATCGCCCAGCTATAGCTCAAAGTCAATGTAAACTAAACCATATTCTAGTCTGTGAGGTCTGGATGAGGTTTGAGTGAAGCATTTTTGAAAGAAACAGCTTTACTATTTCGGTAAATTCTAGATGTTAACTTCACAGCTTCGATTCGAAAGATGCTAAATTTGACTCCAAGCATGTTTTAACGGATCAACTACAAATTCATTTGAAAACAGTTTTACTTTTCAAAAATGTAAAAACAATCCAGCCTTGTTATCACCAAATTAGATTCCTTTAGATTTTCAAGTCATAGAAATCATTTATTTCAGGCTGCGCAGCACCGAAGGGACTTTATGTAGGTAAAGCTGACAATGCCACAAAAGGGCGCCCTTCAGTGCTCAGTTCTAAACTGTTTGTGATAATTGTGTTATCACAGAATTCACTGAATAACCCCACTTTGTTTTGTCCTCAGCAGAACTGAGTGATGTCTGGTCCATCTCCAGTCTCAGTGTCCGAGCAGAGGGCCGGAGTCAGCCGACTTCGCCCAACTTACCCACCATCTCTGAGGAGCCGCCAGTCTGAGCCCGTCCAGGTGGGGGCACCAGAGAGGCCGGCGGTTATAGCAAAGACTTTCTGCTACTTGACCACCGTCCACTCAAAGCCTGTTCATCCATCCACTCCGGCTCCATCGCCTACACATCCACTTCTCCGTTCAGATGGACGAGGACGAGTTTACACATCTGGACCACTGCTTCATATACGGAGCAACCAGCACCTAGCACCTTCAAAAGTGCAGCATCGGACGTTCATTTCATCACAAAATCGGCTTAGGACACTCCTGGGAGATCGATGCTCTGGATGCTCGTTCATCAGCATATTCACTCAAACGAAGCATCAGCAGATACAGAGAAACTGATGTGATAGACATGTAAGTGTAGAGTTTTGCTACATTAGGACTTTAATGATAAGAAATTATTCCTTATAATTGAATGTAGCTCATCAACAAGCAACAATTTTTAGCATGAGAGCCCAAAAAAAGCCTCTTCGTTCAGCTTCTGTTGCTTCTTTGGAGTTGTCAGAGATGCCAATGTGATAAAAAATAATAAAACAATTTATTAAACTTTTACACGGCCAGTCAGAGACAATCGGACCTGAACAATGACCCTGTTTACATCTGGTCACCTCATATGTCTCGTATTGCACCCAAGACCGTCAGGCAAGATTTAACCCACTCATGTCTAGTAAAATATATTATTAGGCGGGAAAATTAAATCAGAGTTTTGGGTTTTCATCAGTCAAACTCTGAACCAAGTGACATGTAACCTCTTAAAAATATGAGCCCCAATCTTATTGCTTTTTAAACTCGAAATATCCTAAATGTTTTTAGTAAAAGAGCCCTTCAAATGATGTTGTAATATAATAACACACACTTGCACTTTACGTGTGAACACTAGAAATGTTGCCGCTTTTAGATTTTCAGTCAACAAAATTTTTTATTTCAGGCTGCGCAGCACCGAAGGGACTTTCTGTAGGTTCACGTTATATCTCAGATGCCACTACAGGGCGCCCTTCACTGTGACAGAAGCTCAGTGCTCAGTTCTACTTGTTTGGCACTGAAACATCAGTAAAGAATCCGCACTTCAAGTTTTAAAATTTTTTAAATGCTTGTTTTTAAGAGGTTAACATGATATTTAGCTGATTTGGACATTAGCTTCCCCCCATTTCTGTGAATGATTCAGCCAGAAATCATATATACACATTTTTCACTGGAACGATAGAACTCAATAGTCACCTAAACCGCCTAGTTTACATCAACAAAGCGTCTCACAGCTCACTTAAACCTCATATGTGGACCATACGGATCTTAAGTCTTTTGGTGATGTATTTTTACAAAAATGTCTTGGCTGATGTCTGGGATACAGTAAAAATGAAAATCTGAATACAATTCACATGAAGTGAGCAAATATGAACAGGGCGAGATGAGTGAGGTCAGAACCTCAGAGAGTATCACCTAACCTGTGATCTAGAACACTGAGGTTCAGATATATGCAATTATGGGATGTGAATTCTGAGCGACTAAATTGATCATATAAATATTTATATCTATTTTAGACATGGCTGTAGGCTTATATTTAGAAACTACACTGCAGAAACAGAATTCATGTTGGTGGTGTCACAACCATTGGCTTAAGTTTATTTTTCTAACGTCCAAAGGAAGCCAAAAGAAAATGGACAGTTATTGTTTTATAACATTGCACATGAAGCACTTTCATACGTAATAATATTCAGCCAAATCTGCCATTACTGAGAGCTGAGGATCTGCTCTGTGTTCTCTGTTGTTCTTCACTCCACATCGCTTCTCAGTAATGCAGCCTTGCCAGCGATATGAAACTAGTATGAGTTGTATTTATTACATCATGTCTTAAAGGGGAAGTGCACCTTTTTTCACGTTTGAGCTGATTGATTTTCTCTAATGATCATTTTGCGAAACAGATTATTATTAGAGTTTATGTCTCAATTCGTCAATATCAGTTTCCTAAAAAAAATAAAACCGAAAAGACAAAACATACTTTTTTACAATGATTCGGCGTGTTCTCTTCTTCATGGTTCTTAGTTTTGGGCTGCTGAAGGTGGGACTACTCCAGTTTTAGAATGGCTTCAAAAAAAAGAAATTGCATCTAGAAGCTGGTGTTGTGCTGAATTCGGCACCCCTGCCACAAGATGCATCCCCTTCTCAAGAGCACATCACTCTTAAAATATGTGGTCATTTTAGTTTTATTTCGATCAAAATGAGATGACGACCCTTAATCAGTATTGGAGGAACAATTACAAAATAGGATGTATTTTGTGGCAGAGGTGCTAAATTTAGCACAACACCAAGTTCTCAATGCAATTTTCTTTGCTGAAACCAATCAAAAACTGTAGTAGTTTGTCTTGCATCCAGCATAGGGGTGCAGGAAAAAAATCGCTTCGAGCTCGAATCACGTTTCTAACATTGAACGATCCAGAATCGATTTTCGTTTTCAAAAAATCGATTTTTTTTGCGAGTGCAGATGTGCCTTCTCAGCCACCGTAGTGCTAGGCAAAACAAGGAAGCAGCGTCGGCTATGTACAGGCATGCAAGCCAAGCTGCGGTCTTTGAAAGCAACCATTTGGAAACACTTTGGATTTTACCGTCAACCCGGCCCGGGTAAGAAAGGGCTTGACATGACTCATGCGATTTGCAGAGATTGCAACAGTAAAGTATTTTGTTTCGTTCATTTTCATTTCGTTTGAACTAATCAGAAAAAAATCGATTTGTGACCCCAAGAATCGATTCTGGATCGATTCGTTTGATTCCCAAAGATTCGCAGCCCAAATTTCCAGCAGCCCAGAACTAAGGACCACAAAGAAGAGAACAGATCAAATCACGTAGAACTTACTGCTTAGCAATTAATCATTTAGCAGCCAAGCAGAACCGCATCTCCAGGAATCGTCCTTGACACAGCGGATGAATACATTTATAAGCAACTTTATCCTCAAATGACTTTTCCTCAACAAAACTGTGGACAAAGTCAACAACCAACATTAGATGGAGGTGTGTGTGTACAATGTGTATGATATGGATGCTGCAATTGAATGGAATCCTATGGGAGTGTGTGTGGGGGGGTATTTTATTTAGTGAAATTATTACAGTAACTAATATAAAAACTATATGACGTGCCTAGAAATCACAGAATATGTTTAGAAAGGCTCAAATGTGGAAAAAGGTTCCCCTTTAATGCGTTTATTTTCCTGTAACTATTGGATTGCTGTAAATTTGATCGTAATGGAAGTAAAAATGTATTCTGATTAAGAAAACGCTGTTAACGTTACTTCTTTATTCAACCACCAAACTTTGTTAACAAAGTCGTCAGACAAATGTTCTGTTTTTGAGACTTTGAAGACTTAAAAATATATAAAATATTTTTATATATTAACATGTATAAAGTCCACAAGTGTTCAGTATAGCATTTCTTATGTTAACAAAGACCAACGCTAGTAACACAAAGAGTTTCCATTAAACATTAGAACGACAAACTACGAGAACTGAGGCTTTGCTTCATCTACATATAATAATCAGTAACAGTTTTACATCATATGACAGTGAAATCTGAACTGAAATGATTTATGGGATTACTGATGGACTATTAAAGGCTGTGGGTGAATGTAGTTTTGCTATTACAGTGGTGCTCGAAAGTTTGTGAACGCTTTAGGATTTTCTATATTTTCTGCTATAATTCAAATCACTGTTTAATCAATGATGGAACCAAAACAAGCCCAGACTATGATACTACCACCACCATGTTTCACAGATGGGATGAGGTTTTTACGCTGGAATGCAGTGTTGTCCTTTCTCCAAACATAACACTTCTCATTTAAACCAAAAAGAGTTTAGTCTCATTTGTCCAATAAGGCTTGTTCCAGTAGTTCTTCTGACATATCCCTGTGATATTTAGTAATCTGCAGAAGGGCAGTAATGCTCTGTGTAATCCTGACATGTACACCATTGATCAGTGTTCTGATGGTGGACTTGTGAAGTTACTTTAGGTTCATTTATATCGTGGTGGACTGTTGCACATCTTACTCTTAATGTGATATTTGTTGGTCAGCCACTCCTGGGGAGCGTTCGGTGGAGTCCAAACTCTTTAGAGGTGGTTTTGTAACCTTTTCCATCAACAACTCTTCTGTTCATGAAACATGCTGTGAAATTCAGACTTTGTTAGATCAGTTCTTTAAATAAAACAGGACACCCACTCACACCTAATTGTCACCCCACTGACTCAATTTCACCTTCAACAAAACCCGCACTGACATGTAATATTGGATCATTGTCCTCAATAACTAAGTGACCAGGTCTAATAATTTTGTCTCATTTGGTTCTCTTGATCTACTTTTAGGATTAGGATGAAGTTTTATTTCAAATTTAAGCAGAAATGTAGACAATTATAAAGGGTTCACAAACTTTCAAGCACCACTGTATATTCAACAGGAACATGTTCTTATCTACACATTGGTGTCCAAATTCATGAATCTATTTAAAAAAAAACAATTGGCATTCCAACCCATAATTCCCATTTGGAAAGTCGGATTTCCCCTGCATCACTTCAGCATGGTGGTGCACAATAAGAATCATGAGTTGTTTCACATCACCAGACTACATGGTTTTGTACAAAAGTTAGTGCCCCCCCGGTTAAATTCCATGTATTTATTGATGTTCTAAGTATAAAATAAGTGATCCTACGTTCTTATACACATTTTAATGCAAAATGTATTCTCTATTAACTGAATTTATCATATTTGCACCAATATAATATAAAAGTGAACTAATATGAATGTTTTTTTCTACTATATTGACCAAATACAGAAGTTGTTCAGAAAAATGTCATATTTACTTTTTTTTATTGTCAGGGCAGATAATTAGTCATTATTGATAACTGATATTTGATGCATCATTAATGTGATATTTGTAGTGTAAAAAATTACAAGGATACAGCTCTTACAGCTTACATCCAATATGTACGGTAATATTGTAATATTATAAAAATAAAGAGCTTTAGACAGCTGTAAAAACACTAAACAGATTTGTTCAGATTTACTTGATTTAGACCAGTACAAAAGTTCTAAAAATCAACCTAATTTGTAGTCTATGTGAATACATTAACTTATTTTCACATATAAAGTCAGTAAAGCATCTAACGTAACCAGGAGGGCACAAACGTTTGTATACAACTGTGGAAATATTTGAATAATTGGATGTTTTTGTGTAAATTTGGTTCAGATTGGTTGAAAAATTACTTCTAATTTGCTCCTAAATACAGACCCTAACCCAAAAACAAGTATACATCAAGTACATGTTATTAAGTATACTTAAATATAATAAAAGTATTTCCCTAAGTGTACTTTTATTTAGCAAGTACACTACAAGTATACTTAGTTGGGACTAAATTGGAACACTTTAAGTTGAAATACATAAAAGTAAACTGGAAGGATGCTCTATAATTTTATAATTTTACTCTAATTATAGAGAGTCCTTCCAGTTTAATTTTTATGTACTTGAACTTAAAGTGGGCCAATTTAGTCCCAAGTAAGTATACGTGCTAAATAAAATACACTTAGGGAAATACTTTTATTATACTTAATTACATGTACTCGACGTATACTTTTTTTTGTAAGGGGAATAAGAGTATTCGTCTCACAATGGGGATAAACAGGGACAGAATTTAGGTTGTATGGTTTGGTTGACATCCCTGATAACAATGAGTGGTGGCTCGGTTCTGGCCCACATTAACCCAAGTACCGCCGTTGAATGCCAGTCATGACTCCAAATCTGGGTGTCAGAACTTGAATGAAACCATCACTTGGGGATGATGCAGTTGGCCAGACACAGTTGGGCCGGTTTTGGCCCAATATAGAAATAGAGTCCAACCATTTCACAAAGCAAGATGTATTTGGGCCACATGTGGCCCAGAGTTCAAATGCCATAACAGAGCTTAAACATGACCACACCTGGGCCAAGATTGGTCCATAATACACTCTTGCTTTCCATAACTGCCTTAACTGGGCCATATTTGCGCCAGAATAGTTTGCTATCTCGGTTACATTCCTACAATCGCAAGTTGAGTCAACTCCGCCTAAACGACTGTCTATAAAAAGATGAAATTATCAAATTATCTTTGAAGCTTTAGCTACAGGAGGTCCAAAAGCACTCAACAGCAGAACCAAAGTGCACTCCAGTTATGTGCTTTCCAGAAGTGTGTTAAGCCACATTAAAAATAAAGTCATAACCATCTCAAACCCAAAGCCCTGTCTGTTATACAGATGTGATTACGAAATAAGGCTGTGAGTTTTAGAACTCCCTTTTTTCTCTCCGATAGATAGTCGCATGCACTCACTGGCCACTTCAATAGGTACACACACTTTGTATCTTGACTCATTGTTCATGTAGCTCTACTGACCATATACGTGCACTACGTTGACTGTAGTCCTTCGGTTTCTCTTTGTTCACCCTGTTATTCAATGGTCAGGACCCCCCACAGAGCAGTCGGAGAGTAGAGTGGGAGACACAGCAGAGCTGCTAATGTTTTATAACACCTGCTGGAGTGAAAATAGTGCACCATCCAGCCAACAGCATCACCAACGAAGGACTAGAGAATGAACAGAACAGGCGACAATCTACAACGTGGACCAACAAGGTAGGTGTGTCTTAAGAGTGGACAGTGAGTGGCAGCTCACACCACCACCACATCAGTATCACTGAGAATGATCCACCTGCTCTGTGCGGGTCCTGACCACTGAAGAACAGGACAAAGTATACAGAGAGACAGATGTACTGTCAGTACGTATGTGGTCTGTACAGCGAAATGAACAATGAGTGTATGTGTACCTAATAAAGTGGCCAGTCTCAGCTTAACAATCCTACAACTTTTCTGACAACAAGACCCACCATTTAACGCCTCCAAAAAACAAGGTCACTCCATTATCCATCAAAATCTACTTCACAGTGTCCTACAAAAACATACAAGGTCAAAATGAAGAACGTAAGGCTTCCAACTGAACACTACGATACAAAAACACTTCCGTCAGGTTTACATTCCCAAAAACAACACAATTCTGTAAAAAACTCTCTTATCCCTGCGCTCCAGATTAACAGAGGGACCAGGACAGGCTGGATCACACACAAACTTTTCACAAACTACTGGTCAAACTCCTGTGCACATGAATAAAACAAGTCAAAACAGTGACACTGTACCAAAATATCAGTCAAAGCTCATTTTGCCTAATTTCACATAGAAAGACACTGCAGCTTGTGTTCACATGCACGTAGCAGGGCACTATTTCTGCATTTCCCTTTGATTTCCTCCACTGTTCAGTGTCCTTGAGCTTCAGAATGACGCTAAGTGAATGATTATAGTCATTATTGTTAGAAATCAGGAGGCGGGAGGCGAGCAGCTCAGGATGCAGTCCCAGGTCCAGTCAGAGGTAGGTGTCCTCGGTGGAACGCGACGAAACAGCATCATCGTCGTCGTCGTCATCAAAGTTGGGGTACGCAGAGCCCAGAGAGCTGGCCGAGGGGCTGCGGCTCATCCTCCACAGCTGCCACGCGAAGCTGCGGCTCCAGCTGCACGGCTGACCAATGGGCCGCAGCAGACGCACCAGCTCCATCGCCTCCCGCCAGTAAGACGTTCACTTACTTTGGCCTCGCGAGCTGCGCTGTTTACTCATAGTGGTCAGCATCTGGCTG
The DNA here is from genome assembly GCA_036984385.1 of Crenuchus spilurus. Taxonomy (NCBI): domain Eukaryota; kingdom Metazoa; phylum Chordata; class Actinopteri; order Characiformes; family Crenuchidae; genus Crenuchus; species Crenuchus spilurus. The sequence goes on from BRDA01009826.1 coordinate 28,761, forward strand.
ATGTAGGACGTTAGCAGGTCGTCCATCTTGTAGCCCTGTTATGAGTGGAGGAGGAACCATTAACAACACCATTCACCATCAAGCTATCATCATCCATCAAATACCATCATTCTCCAACGTCACTGCTCTCCACCCAACACCA
>BRDA01009828.1:2360-14640 GCA_036984385.1 Crenuchus spilurus
CAAGTGACATTTGTCCTGATTTTTGGCACAAGTGGCGTCGGATCAGCACCGCAGCTGGATGGCCCGATACATACCCAGCGCAGCTGATACCAGAATAATTTACTAAAATTATATGCACTCCTGATATTAAGTCCAGTTCAGTCTGTTAATGTTGAGAACCATTTTAAACCAACGTTAACAGGTGTGTTGCCAAGCCTAATAACTTAAATAACAAGCGTGAACTGTACCCGTCCCATAAACCCCTTTATTGTTTTTCTCTGTGCTGTAAATCTTCTGTCTAAGAAGAAATCTGAGGCTGCTGTTCTGAGAATGAGCTACCAAAGCTTTTTCTGAATAAATCAATAAAGATCCATTTATGGAAAGCTGTGATGAAGGCAGTTTTGTCTTTAAATTATATTTAACAAAATAACATATCTGACCACTTTTAAATGATTTTTATAACTTTAATACACTAAAGTTAAGGCTATATACCTAATTTCTAGTACGTGGCCCAGCCCCTCCTATATTTTTATGTATGTGGCCCTCAGTGAAAAAAATTAAGCTTCCAAAAGGCTGCATGAGGGGTTCCTCCATTTAATCTATTAACTACTCTGGGTGAATGTTTTCACATTTTCAGCATGGCTTAATTGGGGAGGAGAAAAAGTGTGTGTGTGTGTGTGTGTGTGTGTGTGTGTGTGTGTGTAAGGGAGGGAGAGAGACAGATAATGACCTAATGAATGTGAGTGTGTGTGTGAGCATGTGTATGTGAATGACCTAATGAGTGTGTGTGTGTGTGTGTATGTGTGTGTAGAATCCTCTCTGAGTCACCGGAGTCTCCCACGCACTTCCATCTCTCTCACTGATTCGTTAAAAAGGCTATCAGTGCAGAGAGAGAGAGAGAGAGAGAGAGAGAGAGAGAGAGAGGAGAGAGAGGGGGGGGAGAGAGAGATGGGAAGACACTAATCTTCAGTCAAATGGTAAGAAGCCTCTTTGATAAGGTGGGATGATGAGTAGGGTGCTATATTGTCAGTCTTTTTCTGTCTTCCCAGTGACTCACTAACCAGCTTTGCTAAATGGATCATACAGGATACCAGGCTTCATAAAGGAGTCATGTTTCCGCTATCACACCCTCGTCTCCCACGACTTTGTATCTCAACCTCAGTGGAACTCAGAGTTCAGAGTAGTTTTAGTCTCCAAAACCTTAAAAGATGACTTTTAGTATTTGAAACATTCAGATACCACTGATACTTCAGTTGCTATGATGATACTATAATATATTGTAGGTGTGAGTCTATGGACTCCAGTAGGGAAAGCAAACATGGTCCCTAAAAGCTGACTTTGAATCTAGTCAACTAGTCATGATGTCAACAACTAAACAACCAAACTCTCTGTGCTCTACCCATTAAATGTGTTCTTTTGTAGCATCTGTTATGAGTTTCAGCTTTTTATAGAGAAAATGCAGCTCTCAACTCATTTTTTATCAAAATAAAGGAATTTCTGAGAATTTTATGTGTTTTGTAAACATATAAAAGGTCCCACTATCAGGGTGCATCATAGTGATGTATAGTGACCTCTAGTGTGACAGACTGGGGCTCAGTTCACAATATACCACAACAAGTCTAAGTTGAAACCTACACAAGTGCTGTATTAAATTGTGAGCATTTGTACTTGTGTGTGTCCGGTGCTAGGCATGTGGGTGCCCTAAGCACAAATGCTTTGTTTGCCCCATCCTGCCTCCTTCCACCACACTAGTCTCCACCGCACAACCCCAACAACAAATGGTGCCCCACATGCAGTGCATAGTGCACGTTGGCAGAGCGCCGGCCCTGTGTGTCACTCTGCAATTACACCACCACAACACTAGTTAGTAATGGGTTTGACTACGTATTAACGCCATAGATTCAATGCATAAGCATAAATCAGCCTTAAAATTCCTTGGGTTAGACTCCTAATTCGCCTACAAAATGCAGTATCTCTGGATAAGAATGTCTCCTGAATGTTACAATACTATTGATGTTTTGGCAAATTCACAGTCATTTCCAGCATAAACATATACACGTAGAGGCTTTATTGGTCGCTAGTTGTCATTTTATCTTAAACACGTTTAGAATTGTTCATGTGATTGGTATTAAAAACCAAATTTCACCATGTACAACATCTACTGTATTACATATTTGACACCAATGGTCAAAAATTGGAGTGTCTACCATTCATTTCTTTACTTATTTGCTTAATATTTTTGTTTGTTAGACCTCTTCTCACTCGCATTGATGCAAAATCCAGTTTTATGACATGAGACTGGCACAAGTAGAAATCACCACAGCTAACATATGTGCTGCCACTATGCTACGGAAAAGCGCATGGTGCAAATACAGCCTGGAGTCGAGTCTACAGCCAGCCAGTGTGCTTCTCACAGCAGAGTCATCTTAACAAGTGCCAACAGTGCAGGACTGCTGCTGTCTCTGTAGCTTTTCTCCTCTTTGATCTCATTTCTCTAACGGCCATATAACTCCTCAATGTATTTGTATTCCCAGTAGCAGCTCTGAATTAAAACTCACTGCCTGCTTTGGCATTCTTATTCCAAAGCCCAGACACCATCACATGGATTGAATAACACATTGGCTAGTTTACAATGAAATGCAAATGAACACTATGCATGCACATTCACATAATGACTGGTAATGTGTAGAACAGTCCAGGACTGAGTGAATTTGAGAAGAAAAATCTTCTCCTCGGGTTCTCCATTCAAACATAAAATCTAATCCCTCCCCCATCCTGCCAGACTTGATCTATTATTCTGATTGGTCTCCCAGTTGGTGCTTGATAGAAACATGTTTGAAACATGTTTTGGAGAGCTTGGATGCTCCAATTTGATGCTTCATAGACTGGATATGAAAAACCTTTGAGGGAACAAAATAATGATGAAAGAAATAAAATACATGAACAAATTCTACAGATGATGACAAATTATATTGGGATACTTTTTTACAAATCTTTTAATAATATGTGATACTCCTGTAATACCCTGCCCTGTGTCCAGTGAGGGGGTAGGGGACTAACCACGACCCTGATAAGGATTAAATGGATGTGATAATGAATGGATGGATGGATAGATGGATGGATACTTCTGTACAAGGGCATGGCCGGTGCTCCGCCCACGCAGATCACGCACTGCACGTGGGCCCCAAACATTGACGGGTACACCACTGAAGTCTCGACTGCGCTGGGGTCTTACCACAACTGTTTATTTTACAACGGCAACATTTATCATTACCTGAATCTCTATCTTCATCCCTTCAGTGCTGATAAAAGTAAATGACCTATATTGAGTTTCATTCAAAACTTGCTGAAACATTCCTTATAGCTTCACTTGAATGTAGTTTCCTTGTACAGGCTGTATGGCCGGGGGAATGAGTGATACATTTTGTATGAATTGTACATTTACATTTCATACATCAAGCTGTTTTATTTTTATAGAAAGACTTTAATATCAGAAAGGCCCTTTAATATCACACTGCCTATATTGATTCACTTTCAGCTATGAATGGAAAGCGAGTATGTGACAAAAACAGGAGATGGCATTGGTTGTTTGTGTTCTCAGTGGGCTGATTGATGGTCATCGCTATGGAAGTAAAAGGCCCTCTCTCCCTAGTTACCCCAGGTTGCTATTGATTTAGAATCATAATTACTGCACAGCCATCCTTAATTTATTAGCCAGCCTGATATGAATATTTGATGTTCCCAGGAGGCCTCGGCACCTGCTGGTGTTGGGTGGTGGGAGGGGGGACAACAACAGCCTGGTGCTATGCTATAGTTACACTGTAACAAACTGGAGACCCTGTGTGAACACTAGCATGATGTTCATAGAGCTAAGTGTAGATGCACATACTGGCTATTGTGTTGTCTGTAGTCTAGTCTAAAGTCTATGTACATCACTTTCTGGTGTGGTATTCATTTTATTTATTTACATTTAAGCTTACAGGACACAGGGTGTAGCTTGCAGGGTGTAGTTGTGGAATAATGTATTGCATGTTAGCAAATTTGTTACATAAACATATACTGGACAAGTAGACACGACACTGGTCAATGGATCATCATCGCTGCCATGTTGGTATATCTTAGCGGTCATAAGACTGACCTGGAGAAAAGATTCTTTGCTTTGTATTCATAAATTTTGTTTGAAAAACAGAAGCCTGGTGCTATGTTATAGTTACATCTTAACAAGCTGGATACCCTGTAATGGACACTAGCATGGGGCAGCGTGATCTGGTGATTAGGGATCTGTTTTTGTGATCAGTTTGAACCCAAAGCAGTGCCCTTGAGCAAGGCACCAAAACTCCAACTGCTCCCCAGGTCCCTTGGATAGGGCTGCCCACCGCATTGGGCACATGTTCTCAAAGCCTAATGTGTTCACTAGTGTGTGTGTTTCACTGCACGGATGGGTTAAATGCTGTTCACAATCACACTGGCAAAAACTTGAATCTAATCTAATTAAATCTAATAAAATATTGAAGATATTGACTGTTGAATTGTCTGATCTTTAGTCTATATCACTTACTGGTTCAACTTGTTACGGACCCAATAATGACAAGTTGTACACCAATATAATGCATCAATCTTTATTGGCTAGTTGGAAACCATAAACCCAAAATAAACATTTACATTGGTTGGTCCCTCAAGGCTTAAAAGATCCAGAGTAAACAGATCGAGGTAAACAAAAAATTGTTCTCAAAACCTTTCCGCTTATTTTTCCCATCCATAAACTGAGCAATTTAAATATCAAGCAATTATACAGAAATAATTTCTTTTCCATGGAAATATAGCTAGCAAAAGATCTTTTTTTTCTTTCTTCAGTGGAAATATACTAGCAAAAGAAATATATCTATATATTTTTTTGCCATGGACATAATCTTAGCAAAAATCTCATCAGTCAGCAAGGCGTACCCTTTAAATAAATATACTCCATAAAATACATAAAAACTATGTCAGTACGAATATCATTCTGATTTCTAATTATCTTATGCTTTGAACAAATAAGCATCCAATACATAGTTTCTAATTCAGTACTGAATTTCCGATGTCTGAGAAAACAGATATCTTTACTAAAACAGTTTCATCTCATGCAAAACTATGCACAGTTATGCAATCAATGCATTGGACAGGCTACTTGATAGCTCACGAGAAAACATCACTCAAGTACCTCCTTTTGAGTCTATACCTAATTAAAAGGCAGACTACTCTAGAACCTGCAACAGGCCATTATTGTGCTTGTATACAGTTCATTACTGCCCTCTGTAAAGATGTACTTGGTATCTCTTGGTAGTCCTTGACAGGTTGTGGATCTGAACAAATGTCACTCTTAAAAATAAAAGCTCCTAAAAGCTTATTGAGCATACAGTTTTGGGGAAAACTTTTAACTTCATAGCCTTTTTTTTTTACAATGCATGGAGGTAGGTATAGTGTTTTGAATAACAGAGCTTCCCATGTGGTAACCTGGGGTTTGATTCCTCATCTTTGCCAGCACCCCAAAGAGTAATTGGACAAGACTCCAATTGATACATTCACCTCCAATTGCAGCCTCATCTAATTGTAAATCAGTGGAAGAACAGCATCTTCCAATTTGTATTTGTAAATCAACTGAAAAGTCGTTTTAGGAACTAACTGATACCTCTATGATATTTGTCCAAAAAACCCTTTAGAGCACATTTATTATTAAGAGTGTGTACCAGATTTGTGCCATCAGAAACTGGTGAACCCAGTGAATTCAGTCATGTAACATGGCTTAAAGAGATACAGCAGAAGCTGTAGGACATACAGGTGCAAAGTTTTAATTTTAAAGCTAGAATATGCTTTTGATTGTTTTATGGGGGCTGTACTTGTCATAGTAGTGATGCCAACTACTATTCATCTGCATTTGAAGAAGATAACACACTCAATTTCACTCTATCTCAACTCTCTGTCTTTTTTGCACTGCTAGACCTAGAAAATACCTGTGATCCTCCATATACAGTATGTCTTTATAACCCCTCCCTAAGCTACCTCTTCTGAACATCTGGAATGGAATCAGCTGAATTCTACTCAAGAGATCAAATACATGAGGAGGTTCACCAGTCCACGGACCTCATCAAAGAAGCTTGTCCATACTCTGATATACTACAAATACGATCTACAAAATGCTTTTACCACCAGAAGCTATTCACATCTACTTTCCTCGGGAATCCTTGAATAGGAATTCCCATCTTTAATCCCTGTTATTGGATAATTGGTATTGACTTGAATGGCTGCATTCGTAGGAACTTCCACTTGTATGGGGTAATGTGTGGATGTGGGTTTCAGCACAAATGACCGCTTTGTTTTGATTTTTTTTCCAGAGGCCGGATGTGCAGTTGTTGGCCTCTGGGGATACTTCTCTTTTGTTGTGTTCACACAAAAATAAAATGTTAATGAACACATAGTGGTTGGTCTATGACAGGCATGCAGGAAGCAGCATGCCTCCCTCATCAAATCTAATAAAACACGGATGACTCTGGAGACAGCATTGGCCTCATTCAAACTCTGATAGAGGCCAATCATTGTGCACACCAACTGGGATATGAATTTGTTTCCCACAATCAGAACGTCTCTGTAGTTTTCTTTTTTCTTCCAAACTGATTGTGTTAATTGCAACGATTATCTTACCCAACCTAACTATTTGGCACAAGATCTTATACTCCAAACTTATTCTTTAGACATAAAAACATATACATTAAATTTCAAAAAAGAATAATAAATAAATAACATAGTCATGAACAACATTGATCCCACAAAAAGCAGTTATCTCCTATTTCAGCAGTTCTAGGATAAACCACAACACTTTATATGACAAGGACACTTAATGAAGAATACTGGTTTCTGGAGTTGTTATGAATGTGCATACCATTCTTATGTAACATACATACCTCATGTTGTCATGTTAACGAGACGTTGCATTATTTTACAGCTAGACTGATAGAATAGGCATAGAGTTGGTACAGAAGAGTATTGGCAGAGGAACTGAATCTGTAGCATATTCAGATTAGTCAAGCGACCAATTGCTTGACCAATTGGTGCGTAGTTTGTAGTCATTGCTACCCGTTAATGTGTGATCTCCACATCTACATCATTTGTGCTCATCGTACCATAGACTAAGATTGGCTTTCATATAATTAGATGGAAAGGTCTGACACTACTGTATGACTTAAACACAAATGACAATAGTCAAGCATTGCCATAATAATAATAATAATAATAATAATAATAATAATAATAATAATAATAATAATAATAATAATAACAATAATATTTGCAAGCATTTAGATGAATGCGTAGCATATAATAAATGACTAAAAACTTAATTATGGTAAAAAACAATCATACAGATTAAAGAGCTTTCTCTCCAAACAGAGGATAAATCAGGATATTCTACAGAAATATAGCAAATCAATGCAGAAGAACATATAATTAACTGGAAGTCTAGTAGCACCCAATTTCACAGTGGATTACCTAGTGCAGATAATGTATTGGCTTTTAAACTCAACACATAGCAAAATGGAGCCTGAATAAAGCATTAACAAACAAATAAATATACCATTCAAAAATGTCATGTCAGATGTGAGGTAATGGTCCAAATCTCCATTTACTTTACTATGGAGATGAAGCAGGCTGGAATCCCCTTAAACACTATTTTCTCTGTGATGATTCTACCAACCATACCATGGTTCATGGTTCTCTGATCCAACAGTTCCCAACAAACATCAACATCATAATGCTGGCAGTCATCTTTTTGTTACCCCAAAAATGTAATTAACAAGCCTAATGAACAAATATGACTGTGCAGAACATTCTAGAATGATGCAAGCAGAGCAGAACATTCTAGAATCTTCCAACAATCTGGCTCATCAGCCAAGTGTTTTGACTGGTTGGTGTTTGTTGAAGACCGTTGGGTCTGGGTTTAAGGGTAATTTCCACCAAACCTTTGGACGCTGAAGCCCTGTATGTATATGAGCATAGAGTTGGTGGGGATGAGTGGAGCCGCATGCTACACTGGGCTGTGGTCGGGCGAGGCGTGTGTGACAGTCAGCACACACTCTGGTTGCTCCCTAGTCTTGCGTAGGCCTGAGTACAGACGCTCCTCAAGGTTTGTGGCCAGCTTATCACTTAGCTCAGCTGTGATGGTCTGGGGCCCGTACCCTGTTTCAGTCAATTGTCGGGGTGAGTGGTCATCACCTGGCTCAATAGGGGGACCTGTGTGCACAGGCTCATCTGCAGGAGCCTCTGGTGGTCCCACAGTACTTTCAGTTACAGGAGGGACTGTAGAGGACACAAGTTCTACCTTATCCTTCAAATCCTCACTTGGGTCAGTGCTGGGAGGGACCCTCATGTGGTCATCCCCCAAAGCTGTGGCATCCTTACTGGCAGCTCCAGAGTCCAGATCCAATTTGGGTGTGTCAGGAAGGCTGGCTGTCCCATCGCTGCTCTCCTCATCAGGAGCACTGACAATTCGAGAGAGTGTGCTGTGGTAGCTACTCTCCAGTGGGTAGTTGACGGTCTCTCCACGCCGAAGTGGAGTGCGGTACCTGTCAAAGGATGAATGGAAGCGCTGGCCTGGGTCACTGTACTGCTTGGAGCGCTGCCACTGCTTGCGCAGGTGCACACGAGAACGGTGCTTAGAGCGCACTGGTGATTCCTGCTGGTCGAACTGAGGATCATGTCGAAGAAACTCATGGAAGAGTGCATCTGTTTTTTCATCTATGCTGTAGTCCCTACGGGACAGAACCGGGGCATGTGGTTGGGTTGAGTCAGACTGAGTAAACATTTGCCCATATGGTGACCACACCATAACACCCTCATCCAGTTCCGCCAAACCATCACTACCTCCACTGGCTCCTGCAGGTTCCTCTTCAAGCTCTTCATCCAAAATATCTGTCTCAAAACTTTCACACACAGTCCCTCTATGTCCCGAACTGGTGAAGAAGTGTCGGCGCTCCATAGCTGACCCATCTTTGCTCCCACTGCTGCTCCGAAATAGCCGCACATCTTCAGGGCCACGGGATGGGGCTTCTATAGATGCATAGCCGCTGTCCATCTGGAGAAGCTTTCGTGTTCCTGATTCTCCATCGCTACCCCTTTCTGAATCCACACTGTCCTGCTTCTCTTGTTTCTCCAGTCCCTCATCCCTGGGCAATCCTGTATTCCCTTCCATTCCATCCCCAGTGTCCTCAGAGGGGTATCGAGGCAGCCCACCTTTCTCAATCCTTAGCCTAAGTGAACACACGCTGTCTGCATCACTATGCACAGAGTCTTTGTCATTGTTGCTGCTCTGGTCAGAGGAGACATGCTGCTCCAGAGAAGCCCGCAAGGTCCAGATGTCACGATAAAGGGCCTGGGCATCTGTACTCTCCCGACGATATGCCATTCCAGGAGCCTCGTCTTGGGCCTCGGTGCTCAGGCCAATAACCCCGGGTCCCATTGCTCTGCTGCAGCTGGGCTCCACCACCACCTCCACCTCTAACCTGCAGAGGAGCACACAAGACCATTATAAGTAACCAGACATTTTATATGTATACACAGTGATTGAAGCACATTTTATGCACAAATGGAGCTGATTCAGGCATTCTGTTACACATGCGTTGAGCTATATATAATACACATTTTTTCTTTGACAGCTTTCAGACAAACAAGAAGAGATTCAAGCAGATGTTACTGCCAAAGCACAGATGGTATACTGTACTATGCCACGCACTGTGGTTAATGTGACAGAACTACTGCACAGTCATGAGTCTTGGTAAATGTAAGAGCAGCAATGTATCCCAAGAAAATGACATGGACCAAGCAAAGGCCGACACAGGTACTTGAGAAAATAGGAGGCAGTTCCAAAGCAGCTGCAATCTTCAAAAGTGCCCCTGGTGCTATTTGACCCATCTCTCATGAACTTCACAGGCAGTAATAAGGTCACGTTGCCCTGCTAAGACTCTATGTCGTTGCTCCAGCATGGAATGGCTTTGTTTGCGTGGTGCAGGAGAGGTGGATGGTTGCTGCGGCAGACAGATGGGATAGGGAATTAAAGATACCTGCCGAGGGACGGTGGGGGTGTGGATGGGGGGGAAAGGAGGCGTGGTGCAGGCCTGCTTGGGCAGTAGGCCACATCCTTGGTGCGTGCGATGTACTGGATAAGGTCAATGTGGTGTGCTCCATGCTCTTCCTCATCCATACTTTCACTGGCTGCTCTCTGTCTCTGGAATGGCCTTCGCTTAGGGGAACCTGCAAGAAAAATGACACAACACCTACACATGTTGTGGGTTCTGAATGACACTGTAACATTGCAAACCCTATGGGCATGTAGGTCCATCCTTCAACTTCTCACTACTTACATTGTATTACTAATCCAGTAAATCATCACTGCTGCTCATCATACTGATAATCTATCAGGTCTGTCAGGTCTATCAGGTCCTCTCTGACTCATAATACCTTTAAATCCCATCTGATGATCACTCCATTCTCCTTGGCATACCCTTCCATCCCAAAAGGATATTTCTGATGTCTGTGGTATGTTTTGTGGCATTAACATTAAACGCAGTAAATCTGAATCATTGGGTTCATCATTTCCAAGAGGTTGTTATGACCCTGTCCATAATCTGTCCATTTTATCACAGTGCTTCTGGAGAAACGCAGCATTAAAATAACTAATATTGCTCCTGGCAATGTGTGAAATCAATGTTTTGAGAAGGTCCTCTCTGGCTTCATTTTCTCTTTCTCTCTCTCTCTCTCTCTCTCTCTCTCTCTCTCTCAGTTGAGATAAGAGAGAGAAAGTCTGCTTTTTTGTCCGTGATGCTTTGGAAGAGCCATCAGCCAGCCATCTGCCAGAGAAAAAGTCTTGGCACCGAAACATAACCACTCCCTCTCTCCAACAACATTCTCCAGTACTGCACACACACATAGATGCATTAAAATGCACAGTCTCCTCCAGTGAAGCTTGCAAATACAATAAGGACATTTTCACAAGCAATGCACAATTTAAAAGCTTAATGACAAGCTATGACACTTTCAGTATGAGTTTGCTCTCCCTCAGGCTAGGAAAATGACTGTTTTATGGATTCAAAAACTCTGACTCCATTTCCCAGGTTACCACCTGTGTACCTTGCTTCCTTATGCAGAGACAGAACTCATTATCGCAGAAGCTATTTGTCACCAATCAAAACATGCACTTCAGTTCCCTTGAACCCACTAAAGACTGAATTGCATGGCCATTGAACAGGAACAGGAACACATCTGCTTTGGTATTACTCTTATATTAAGCAGTTTTAATAAGCTTTACTTGTTCTGTTGAGCAGTTTGGTCACTTTCATTGAGAAACCTTTATATTTTACAGAGTATACAGCTTATTTAACTAATATAGTTACAATTCTGTCAAATCATTCTCTGTAATATGGCCTATTAAGTTGATTCATCATATTTTGCAGTTGTCATGTTTACTCATGATCAAATATATCAACCATACACTTTATTTGAGTGCAGTCAGTGTGAAAATGTTAGTTACAACCAGAAAATTGCATGATCTAATGGATGGTAGTCAGTTATACACATAATGAAGTTATTTCGGTAGCATGAGAACCATAAATAATTCCTCTTGAAATGAGTTATGGCAGATTGAGCTGTGTCTACACTCACTCAAGTAAGGAACTGATGATTGTAACCCTTTCATACATCCTAGTCTTTAGGAAATTATATTTAACATACAAAGAATTGAGCCTGTTTCAACCCATTGCTTAAATAATTCACATATTCATACAATAAGAAATATACTGATTTCACTTGTGCTCTTCAAGCTTCCCTACATATTACACATCCTGTGGGTTCTGAACAACACTCACATTGCAAACTTTTCCCAGTGTAGTAAGTAACCCAATAAATAATAGTTGTTGCTCAATAATAGGTCTCAATAATAACTAAGGGGATCACACCTTCTTTAACTTAGCTATCAAGACTATGGGGGTCTAGTTCTACTTCTAGCTCCACACCTGAAGACTGGAAATCCATCCAAAAATCATGTTTTAGTGCATCTCTAAGACCTAGAATATTATGAAAAAGTTCATTTTTGTGCATAATTTAATTCCAAAAAGTATATATTATATATTCTTTACATGTAAAGTGACATATTTAGCTTTTAATATTGATCATCTGAATATTAATTTTCTCAAATTCTTAAGAAAACAAATTCTCATAATCTGAGATTCTAGATTTCTAATTTTCATGAACTGTAAGCCAAACTGGTCAACAGTAAAAC
>BRDA01009831.1:28577-48629 GCA_036984385.1 Crenuchus spilurus
CGCCCCGTCAGTTCTGTCGTTCAGCTGCAGGGGAGGAATTACTCCAGACTTGTTCAGAGTGAAACCAGTGGGAGGCATTGTCCTTTTAAGTTTTGAAAGGTTTGTCAGAATGGTTCTCTCCCTCTATATCTCTCTCTCCCTCCCTCTCCCCTCTCTTTATTTAAATTAAAGTTAAATGAAATATTTCTTTATCTCTCTCCCTCTCCATCTATCTATCCTGCCATCTCTCTCTCTCTCTCTCTCTCTTTCTCTCTCTCTCTCTCTCTCTCTCTCTCTCTCTCTCTCTCTCCCTCTCTCTCTCTCTCTCTCTTTCTACCCCCACCTCTCTCTTTCTATCCCCCCCCTCTCTCAGCTTAAGCAATGTAAAGCAGTAGGTATGGCAATTACATATTGCAAGTGATTGCAAAATAATTAATTTGGCATCAATTCCACAGCCAAGCGCTCCACAGTTAATTGGTTAGTTCATTAGTGCACCACTTACTCAGTGCTTCTCAGTGCAGTTTCCCCCCTACAACTCTGATTGAAATCAGGCAGCAACCAGATGGACATCTGCATCTCAGAAGCTCATTTTAAAGGATAGTAAGATGTACCTTTGAATCCAGGTTCCCTGCTTTGACTTGGCCCGAGATTCAGGTTGAGAGAGAATGAGAGAGACAAGGAGAGAGAGGGGGGGGGAGAGAGAGAGAGAGAGAGAGAGATTCTAAATAGATGCTGCTGTTCTGACAAACCACTCAGGGATGAATTTTTTGTCCTAGACCACACTGAAACACGGGGTTATTGAGACTGGAGGGGGAGCAGGATACAGGCGAAATAAAGTGACCGTCCTCCTGTTAAAAATAGCTGTGTTTATTTCTACAGCTTGATTATTGGATGTGCCTGCTCTACTGAAGCTGCTCCTCCAGTGGGCCGGGAAAAAATATGATATAAAAAAAGAAAAACCCACACATATTCAGCACCATGTGGATTTGCCTTTACACAAATAAAACAGATGGTCTGATCATGAGATCATCCTTTCAGAAATACATACGCGTGATACATCAAATGTTTAGTCCTTGGATAAGCAAACAGCTGATGGAGTGATGGCAGTGGTTTCAGAGTGGTACTGCAGGCTATTACTTGTCCATGCATGCAGGCTCACTACATTGTTGTGGACCACTCAGACCAGAATGGCTCTCCCATGGCCACCAGTGACCCTCTGGCCTTTACGTGTGAGGGCTGCTGGGTTGGGAAGGCCAGACCCACACTGACCTGCCTGACCTTGACCCTACTCTCACACCTGTCCCATCTGTTTGTCCTCTGCTGACACCTGTTCTTTCTCTTCATGTAATAAAGGGGGACGCCTCGAAGTCAGACTCGGAAGCAGACTTCTATGCGCGAAGCGTAGATGATGTGCGTGGAAGCAAAAAAGACGTGTCAGCTTCTTCTGGTGAGGCATCAGCTCCTTTAACTTATTAACATGAATGCAATTACAGCAACACTGAGCTGCAAAGCACCCACAGCTTGTAAGTTCTGCCTGACAAACACATTTCAACACGCACGTTTGAGCATCTCTGGCAATTCATTTCACATTCATGGCCATCTATTAATAAATTTAAAAGTTCACTATTTTATTTTATTTTATAAAAAAACAATATTATTGTTTTTATTGTTATTATTATTATTATTATTATTATTATTAGTAGTAGTAGTATTAGTATTAGTACTATATTTTATTATTATTATTATTATTATTATTATTATTATTATTATTATTACTTATTTAATTTATTATTATTATTATTATTATTATTATTATTATTATTATTATTATTACTATTTTCTTTTTCACTTATCTAGTTCCATAAGGCTGTTATTGTTACATCTGGTTATTGAATCCTATGTTTGAACCCCATGTAGGACTAAAACTAAATTACAAAAAAAAATATTCACAATGAAAGTGAAAGTGCACACTCACTGACTGGTGTGTTTGCACAAAGAGGAATTTTAATCTATCCATGAGATGAAAGGCCAGTTTATTTATATAGCATCTTTCATACACCACAGTCACTCAATGTGCTTTATGAATAAAGAAATACATTAACACATACAGTGTGCAGAGGTAAATCAATATACAATACAATAAAACATGATCACAACAATAGATTTAATAGAGAAATCATTTAAAATAAAACAGACACTAGACACACACACACGGTAGCATTTTTGAGGGTCATTTCAGAATACTATGACCACCTCCCTAATTGTGGGAATAAGAACTGTTGGCTTATGATTGGCTCACTGGTGATGCTCATTTCTTTTGTTTGTTATAGTAGTTAACTGGTTCATTGATTGCTTTGTACCCCTCTGGCATCAATGGCCTGTGGGGCACTACTGTTATGCCATTGGAAGATACTCGGTGTAAGTCCATTCTCAGTATGGAGGCTATTTAGAACATCCCACAAATGTAGCAGTTTCAGAGATGCTGCCTCCACCATGCTACACGTGTTACCCTATTTTCATGCCCTCAGTCAGATCACATCCTTTCCTCATGATGATGGTTTACACTCTGCTACCACTGACTAGTGGGCTCATTTATTTATACCTGCAGCAAACGCTGTCCAGACTCATTCCATAACAGGGATGGTTATAACGTATATGCACAAATATAACGTACAGTGGTCCAACAGTATATAAGCTCATATATTTCCCTTTATTTTCATTCTGCTGCTTTTCTGTAACACCTGCTCTTTTTTCGAAGGGCTAAGGGCACTCTGAAACATTTATGTTAGAAAATGTAGCTCATGTATTTTGCAGTCATCTGTCATGTTTTCTGAGGAAAGTTAATGTTGAGTGGTCTACACTACCTCTTCATGTCTCTCTGATTGTAGTTGTACCCATCAATGGTCATGTGGATCTGAAGGCCAGTCTCACGCCGCCTCTCATCACACACACTGCTGCCACACCCATGCCTGTCCCCAAAATCTCAGGAGGAGTAGGAGGAGGAGAGCCAGCTCTGGGCCATGAGTCCCGCAGGGGCAGTAATGTGTCCATGGACCCCAGCTGCCACGATAAGTCTCCGGTCTGTACAACACTGTTATTAAGAGGAGCTCTTTGTTGAATGTAAAGAAAATGGATCTATATAGAACCATGAACACTCAAAGAACCCAAAGGATTCATTGCATGATGAAAGGGTTCTTCAGATTGATGAGGAATGTTCTGTAGATGGTTCTATATATAAACTTTTTTGGAAACGATTCAATAGCACCAAAAAGGGTTCCTTTGTTATTACAAGCTTGACATCAAAACTACAGTAGAACCCTTTTCAGGGCTATATAGAACCATTTTTAAAAAGTTTCTGTATAGGACAACACATCCCTCATCAATCTGAAGAACCCTTTCATCATGGAAAGAATCTGTTCTTTGAGTATCCGTGGTTCTGTAAATAGAACCATTTTTTTACATTCAACAGAGATCTGAAAATTTTTAAGAGTGTAGATGGATCTACAACTACAGCTACAACTACAGCTGTAGTTATGATGTAATAACAGAGGAAGAATGTTTGGTTCTATGTAGAACTATTTTCTAAAGGCTTCTATATAGAACCATCAACAGCACATTCCTCATCAATCTGAAGAACTTTTCATCATGCAATTAATTATTTGGGTGTTCATGGTTCTGTATAGTCATTTTCTTTACTAAAGAACCCTTGAAGAATCAGAACCATCTCTTTTAAGAATGTACATGCATGCCTACCTACCTCATCCTTCCCATGCCCATGTACACAGAACAAAACACCTGCACTATTGAACAGGCCTGCAAATTGATACAAAGGGTCACATTTTTGTAGCCAGTGTAGCATCATTTGTAAAACTGTCAGATAACTAGCTAGTCTGGATTATTTTATATGTAATCTGTGTGTGTATGATGTTTGTATTATGATAATGTCAGGTGCTTTGCGAAGTAGATGAAATGTGTTAGAAGAAAATGTAATTAGCATCTAATCTTTTCCTGACTGTATACTGTGCAGGGAAATGAATTTGTGTATCAAAGTTGAACTCGATGTGAACGTTTGCAGGTGAAAGTTATTTGCAGTGAACTTCTGGAGAATTCAACCTGTTCTCTCCAGGTGCTTGTTCAGTCCTTCACCATTGCTAGACTTGACTACGGCAACTCCCTCCTGGCTGTCCGCCTATTCGTGCCATCAGTCTCCACCGGAATTGACCAGATGTCTTTGTCTTTGTTGTTCTGCCCTGTCTCTGCCACCACCTCTGTTTTGTTAAACCCTTCCCTATTTTCCACAGCCCTGGTTCTGCATCCCATTGTGTGATTATGTTTGGTTTAAATGTTCCCTCATGCGTCACAGTGTTCGTCGATCGTTGAATGTCACCATGAGGTTGTATTGTTGTTATGTTTTGTCTTACCTTAGATACATGTCGCACCCTGCATCTGCCTCTACTCCGTTTGACACTCCTCTGCTGTTCTCTTCACTGGCTGCCTGTATTAGATTCAAAACTCTGATGTTGGCCTTAAAAAGCCAAGAATGGACCAGCTTCTCCATACTTGATGGTAATATTCAAAACTCAATCTGCTACAAGAGCTCTTCGAGCTTTGAGCACAGCTCTGCTTGACCCACCATCTTTCAAGAAGCATGGAAGACAAGCCTCCAGACTTTTTTCTGCCCTGGCACCTAAGTTGTGGAATGAACTTCTCCTGGGTGTCTGGCAGAGTCTCTTGCTATCTACAGATCATCTCTTCCAGCACTTATCCTGTACTTATTAAAGGCTTATGATTGTACTCATGTATTTATTGATTTGATGAATGTTGAGTATTGTGTATGTAATCATCAGCTGACTTTAGTATTGCGCAGCATCTAAACTTAATAGCATCTTCTGGATTCTATCTTGTACTAACTAGGTGGGGATCCATTCTAGGTAAACAGGAAGTACTTTTGTAAATCACTTTGGATAACAGCATCTGCTAAATACATTAAATTTAAATGTAAATGAAATAAAAACAATACAACTTGACATTTAAGGGTTAATATGTTTATAAATGTTTCTATTGAAATCATTTTCAAAACCTGCAGTATCAGAATTCTTGTGGCCTTGCAGTGACTTTTGTTTTTGTGTACAGCTTTAAAGAACTTAGAGAAATCTGTAAACATAATGAGTGACCCCACCTCACCTGCTCTGCCCTTTCGTCCTGCAGTCGAGTGCCCGGAGTTCCCCCCATGCCCCCTGGAGCTCAGGCAGCAGCTGGAACAGCCGGCGCTCCAGCTGGAACAGTCTGGGCCGAGCTCCCAGCCTGAAAAGGCAGAAGCGTCAGTCTGGCGAGCGCCGCTCTCTGCTCTCCGGAGATGGCCAGTCCAGTTCGGACGAGGATGGTGGCAGAGAGGGTGAGGGGGCCTCAGAAGGGGATGATGCCTCCCTCTCCCGGACGGACTCTTTTGGTCAGAGACCTCGACACAGGCGAATGGAGTCTTTGGAGACACGCAGCTCCTTTGACCTGCCTCCAGACACGCTGCAGGTGCCCTACCTGCACCGCTCAGCCAGCATCCACAGCACCCGGCCACCCAATCTGCTCAGCAACGGCAAGAGCTCACCCACAGGAGCCACCACCCAGCTATCATTGGATGATCACCACAGCGAGGATGATAATGGAGATGATGAGGGAAACCTGGTGAGAATACCCACAGCCAGCATCTAATAGCACACCTGCTGCACTGATTAGCTAAAAGAGTTACACATACTGTCACTTGAGGAATTGCAATTTTGGAGTGTGAAGGACAATAGTAGTACCTCGTTAAGTATAACTCGCTCTAGACATCTTATTTTACTCATTTGTGAACCTGACAATAAACATATCAAAATAAGATGCTTTTTCTATATCAGTAACGCATGTTTGAGCACTGTTCTAAACCTTATAGATTTTATAACAAAATATACCAGCTGCTGTAATATTACCCCTCTCCTAACTTCCTTATGTTGCAGGAGAAGATGTGAGTTAGCTAACAACTCATTTTAAGAGTCCTCTTCTCTGGAGTTTGTTTCTTACTATTGCATAATAGCAGAAACTGATGCACACTCAATATCCCCTCTTTAATTGGCTGATTAAAGTGTTTTTCCACAGCAGTGATCAGCAAATATACTGAAGAGGGTTTGATAACTTATATACCCTGTATTTTATGAGGATATTGTGTGCTAGTGCTTCTCCAAAAATGATGCAAAAAAGTTATTTTATGTTCAGAATTTCATAAAAGAAATTGTAAAGTGATATATTTCAAGCCGTTTTTAAATGTTTATAATTTTTTTATTGTAATTTACTAATCATTTGATATTCTGGATTTCTGATTGTCATGAGCTATAAGTCATACGTATAACAAAAAATGCTTGAACGGGCTAATTGATCTGCCCGTTTGATGACTCTACCTATCACTTGTAATGTCTCGGACTCTAGGAGACTAGCACAGGCCTTGTCTGATACATGTGATATCAAGCTCTGCCTCTTTTTGAACTACTGCCAGTACATTGTCACTGGGCAGCCAACGTGCTAGGAGGAAAGCGCAGGATCCCCAGTTCTGATGGATAGCCTGGCAGATGCCTGAGCCAGCTGACATTACTTAGTAGTGCTGGGGACAGAGTGCCATCTTACCTGCTCAGAAAGAACACTGACAATTTTGCTCTCTCGGGCTCCGGCTGCTGATGGCAGGCAGCATGATCAGGATTTGAACTTGTTATCCTCAGATCATGATAGCACCTTAGTCTGCTAAGCAACTCATGGTTAACTATAATTAAATTTTGATGTGAAACTAAATATTATATTTTAATTTATAATAAATATAAGTTAACTTTAACTTAACTTATTTTAACTAATTTTAACTTTAATAATGTTATATTTTAACTTTTGAAAATGGACACAACACATTTCTAATCTTATTGTGGATCAACAGATTACAAATCTGATCAACTGCATGTTCATTACAGAGAGCAGGTCCTGTTTAGATTGTGTGCAGTGTAGCTATATAATAAATCACTCCACTAATAGTATTTTTTGTAGTTTTTAAACAATATAGCAGCACTAGAGCCTTTTTCTGTTTCCAAAGATCATGGTGTTCCAAGTCAATACTTAAACATATAACCCCACCATCATGTCTCACCTTTTTCAAACCTGTAGAAAGCTGTAATAATCATCTATAAGAACATGTGACATTTTAAGAAACATTCTGAGATCGTATCTCCTCTTTTAACTGCAGAGTCGGCGAGCACGTCTGTACCGCTGGCTCGAGCGGAAGCAGCCTGAATGGTGCCGGGAGAGGAACACATGGTCTTTATACCTGTTTCCTCCAGAGTCCAGGTGAGGCTTCCTCTTGTGCCCTCTGTCTGCTATTGGCACAGTTTTAGGGCATTTTCACACTGGGCAGGGGGTCCACCTAACTCCACTTGCTCCGTGAGTACTGTACGCTTGGTCAAGTGTGAAAGCTTTGGGTCCAGAGCACTGATTTCTGGTCCTTCTGAGATCAAAGGTCTTGGGTTCACTTCCAGCAAACTCTGATGTGGTCAGCTGCAGGTGTGGGAGCTGCAAAAATCATACATCTCACTCTGTGCTGCATGATTAAAATCTCAAACAAGAAGTCCTTGTTACACGGTGAAATGCCATGCATACCCAAAAGGCTGTTCCTCAACGTTTGAGGGTTTGTATCCAAGAAAAATAATAAAAAGCTGCAAATGCCTGAAGCTTCTTCATAACATTTTGTGAAACTATGCGCATGCATGGAATTGCACTGTCGATTCACGTTTCAGATGTAATTCTCATGTTTGAAGCGATAATGAGCCTCCCACCCTAAAGAACCCAGAACCAGTCCTGGGTACGGACTCGCAACAAGTGTGAAAATGCCCTGAATGGCCGTCTAAAGTAGCATCAGTCCTGCACAGATTAGAGTTTAGTCTAATCAAGGTAATAAGCATTTAGAAGGATGTGATTTTGGACCACAGTTGGGCTTTAATGTCTCCATTGCCATGTGCACCAGAGTGAGCATGCTTTCTACTTTTGAGCCTGGCGAGACTCGCAGGGCATTGTCACCAACACACATGCAGGCTGCTGCCCTGCCTCACTTTCCAAAGCCTTCTGAAGTGTGTGTCTCTGTGCATTAAGCTTCATGTTGAATGCATTTATTAAAGGGTAGAAAAAGCCAGCTTTACACGGTACACACTGCTAGTGCTTTACTAATTAAACATCAAACAGCCACGGATCATCCTCCTCTTCCTTCAGTGCACCCAAAAATGTAGCCTCTCACTTTCCTGCATATTCAGGAGCTTACTGAACTGTCTGCATAATGTTTATCAGTGTTAATGTCTTTATGTGAATTTCTGCTTATGTAAAAAAGGCTAAATCTGACATTTGTCACTGTTATGGCTCTGCATAGACATTAATGTTTTGCTGCTGTTAAGTTATTTGTTTATCTACGGACTGTACAGTAATGTAGTGCCTTCATGGCTGTTTATGGCGAGGTATCAGGGATTGCCTCGGTCTATTTTCTTCAGTTTTTTGGCCCAACACTGCTGTTTTAACAGAGCAAGAAATGGGAGCTGAGAGAAAGAGGTTGGCATGACAACACTTTGGAGTAGCGGTGTCCTCCTGTGCATGAATTCCTTAATATCAGGCCAAGTCTGGAAGACATTAAAGCACCCTGAACGTTATTTATTCATCATAGGAACCATCAAGTCAGCACCACTGCCTAAACACACTTGTCTTAATTCGCTACTTTGAATGAGGATCTGTACATTTCTGTAAGTTTGTCTGATTAACCTTTTCAAATCTGTTTACTAAGTAACTTCCTCTTTTATGTTTTGCAGAGTTCGTGTGAGCTGCAATAAGATCATCAAACACAAGTTGTTTGACCATGTGGTCCTTGTCATTATCTTCCTTAACTGCATCACCATTGCCATGGAGAGGCCCAATATAGACTCCAGAAGTGCAGTGAGTATGCACAAACACTCTCACATACCTGCTCTAAACTATGGGACTTTAGGAAGTCTAACTGATGTTAACAACGTTACACAGCCTACATTTAACCCTTTAACATCCTCAAGAAAGTAGAAATTGAATGATTATTATTTTTGGGTAGGGTTGGCCGTTTTTTTTTTTTTTTTATAGATCCCACTTTTTATGTACTTTAAACATATAATGAAATGACACTTTATGGTAAAATCAAAAAGAAAAACGACAAAAACTGTGCAGTAACATGCTAATTTTCTTCACTTTTTAAAGGTGCAACAGCACTAATGGTTTTTCGACATTTAATCCAGTTTATTCCTTGTCAAATGATTATCAAGCATTGCTGTTTTCAGATATTTCTAGTGACCCCTAGTGGATGTTTTTGAGCCTAACATACCTCCACCGATTGGTAGAGATGGCACAATCACAGTATGTTATGTTCAACACCATCTGAAATGAGATATAATGACTTAAACGTGCTCTACCAAATGGTTGAGCAGTATGTTAAAGGAATAATTATATTTTTCATTGATTTTTTTTTTATCCTTAAACGTTGTTAGTGATAAAAGATCTCAAGCTACACAGGTAGATGTTTCTCGCAGTTTAGATGTAAACAAACAGTG
Source organism: Crenuchus spilurus (assembly GCA_036984385.1). NCBI lineage: Eukaryota > Metazoa > Chordata > Actinopteri > Characiformes > Crenuchidae > Crenuchus > Crenuchus spilurus. The sequence goes on from BRDA01009831.1 coordinate 38,174, forward strand.
GCTCACAGCGACAATGTTGCTAGACTAGATGTGAGTGCTCAGAAAAAGCCAAGAAAAAGAAAAAGGATCTTTAAGGGAGAGTCCGGACACCTTACGAAAAAAGCTCATTTCAGCCGCTCTCATTTTTTCGGTCACTACCCAAAGCTCAGGACCAGGTGAGGATTGGAACATAGACCGACCGGTAAACAGAGAGCTTTGCCTTCTGGCTCAACTCTCTCTTCACCAAGACAGACCGGCACAGAGCCCGCATCACTGCGGATGCTGAACCGATCCACCTATTGATCTCCTGCTCCCTTTTACCCTCATTCATTAACATATCCCAAAATCTAGCTTCAGTAGCTGAGGCTCAGAGGCCTTCGCCTTAGGTCGCCACCCAAATTATGCAAGGTGTAGCTAATCTTTTGAATATTTTTTCTTTCATAATTGAAAGACAAGTAAAAGGAAAATATAACACTGCCTGTCTCACATACTCTTTGAAGTGCATCACTTCAACTTGACAGAAGCATTAGAATGCACACATAGTCCTCAAACTGTAATTCCCAGCTTACATAATGATGTAATTATTAAAGTCGAATGGTTCCAGGAGGTGTTTTGTAGACACTCTGCGCCTCACAAAACATAAACTGAATTTTAAATTTAATGGCTCCAACATTTGCTGAGGCTCAGCCTGCTGAGAATTAGAGTTGATTACTTGACACATTTACTAAAGGAATGAATGCGCTGGATTTTGTGGACGCGAGCGAGGCAAGATTCCTTCTTCTCGCCTCTTTTCAGACCCCAAGGAGAGATCAGCCTAGCTTAAAAGACTTGCTTCTCATTATCAGTTGTGCTTGTTTACTGCTTGTGACAGTTCCTCATGCTCTCGCTTGACACGCTGAGCAGCAGAAGAGCAGACGTGAAGGCTAAGGTCAGCAGAGTCATGAACATTGTCAGTTAAAAGAGTTTCATACGGACTGTGTTAGTGTGCCATCTCCTTCATCTCACTGTGAAGATGTCAAAAATAGGGTGTCAAGGATGATAAGTGGAAGTCTGCAACTTTATTTTATACACTCTATTCAATGAGAAAATAATAGCAATAATTGTCTGATAGGTTCAGAACACTTCTTAAGACCTAAGCGAATACGGGGTTGCCTGGGCCTAGCTGTGTATTTACTTAATGCACCATCTTCAGTACCGGAGTTAGGCATCTGAGTGGCCTAAGCACAAATGTTTTGTGTGCTCCCATCATGTGTCCCTCCAACACACAAGTCTCCACCGTGCATCACTCTCCGTGGGCGGGGCCATTGTTGGTCAGGCAGATGCTCAAAGAAATTATTTTTGCTCAGACCGTTTTGTTGTTTCCGGGGGGCACAGTGAAGATTTAGGTGGTGCCCCCCCTCACCAAATGAGGCCCCATGCACAGTACAGTGTCCACGTATGCGGAGCGCCAGCCCTTACCATCTTACACCTTCTTTAAATTCATGTTACATGGGAGAAGCCTTGGCCTGGTGGTTAGGGATCTGGTCCTGTGACCGAAAGGTTTGATTCCCAGACAGGTCATGATGGAAGTGCCCTTGAGCAAGGCCCCTAACTCCCAACTGCTCCCTGGGCAGCATGGATAGGGCTGCCTATCACTTCAGGCACATGTTCTCACAGCCTAGTGTGTGTGTTTTACTGCACAGAAAAACGCAGAGCTCAAATGTGGACACTGTCATAAAATTGTCTGTCCACAAATGTAGCTCAGACTCAGATTTTGAGTTATGTTATATATTGAATATAGAGATACTGAAGACAAAACATGACAATATCTTGTACTCTTATGCTGAGGTGAGGTGGTGGAGACAGAAGGCAGAAGAGTAGACTGGACGTTAGCATATACACACTACACACAAGATGACTCACAAAGACAATGATAAGAGTAGATAATAATATATGGATAGTAATCAGAATACATATGAGGAAACAGCTGTCAACAATAACATCACCAGGGTGATGTGGACAGTGACGTAGACACCAGGAAGTGGGCGAGGGCCAGGTGAGAACGTGACATGTGTTGTCTTTGTATGTTGACCATCAGACTATATTTGCTGTTATGTATGAGGTAGAAGCCTGCTAAATGCAGTATAGATTGGACCTATTGGTGCAACATCCAATAACATATCACTGGAAAGTGTGATTTCTCTACAAACCGGATTCCAAAAAAGTTGGGACACTAAACAAATTGTGAATAAAAACTGAATGCAATGATGTGGAGATGGCAATGTCAATATTTTATTCATAATAGAACATAGATGACAGATCAAAAGTTTAATCTGAGTAAATGTAACATTTTAAAGGAGAAATATGTTGATTCAAAATTTCACAGTGTCAACAAATCCCAAAAAAGTTGGGACAAGTAGCAATAAGTGGCTGGAAAAAGGAAATTGAGCATATAACAAACAGCTGGAAGACCAATTAACACTAATTAGGTCAATTGACAACATGATTGGGTATAAAAAGAGCTTCTCAGAGTGTCAGTGTCTCTCTGAAGCCAAGATGGTAAGAGGATCACCAATTCCACCATTGTTGTGCAGAAATACCAGAATGGTGTTACCCAGCATAAAATAGCAAAGACTATTAAGTTATCATCATCAACCATGCATAACATCATCAAAAGATTCAGAGAATCTGGAACAATCGCTGTGCGTAAGGGTCAAGGCCGTAAAACTCTACTGGATGCTCGTGATTTCCGGGCCCTTAAACGTCACTGCACATCAAACAGGAATGCCACTGTCAAGGAAATAACAGAATGGGCTCAGGAATACTTCCAGAAAGCATTGTCAGTGAACACAATCCACCGTGCCATCCGCTGTTGCCAGCTGAAACTCTACAGTACAAAGAGGAAGCCATTTCTAAGCAAGCTCCACAAGCTCAGACGTTTGCACTGGGCCAGGGGTCTTTTAAAATGGAGTGTGGCAAAATGGAAGACTGTTCTGTACTCAGATGAGTCACAATTTGAAGTTTTTTATGGAACACTGGGACGCCATGTCATCTGGACCAGAGAGGACAAGGATAACCCAAGTTGTTATCAACGCTCCGTTCAGAAGCCTGCATCACTGATGGTATGGGGTTGCATGAGTGCTTGTGGCATGGGCAGCTTGCATGTCTGGAAAGGCACCATTAATGCAGAGAACTATGTTCAGGTTCTAGAACAACATATGCTTTGATCTAGACGTCATCTCTTTCAGGGAAGACCCTGCATTTTTCAACAAGATAATGCCAGACCACATTCTGCAGCAATCACAACATCATGGCTACGTAGGAGAAGGATCCAGGTACTGAAATGGCCAGCCTGCAGTCCAGATCTTTCACCTATAGAGACCAGAGCGACAAAGAAGGCCCAAGTCGATTGAAGAGTTAGAGGCCTGTATTAGACATGAATGGGAGAGCATTCCTATTTCTAAACTTGAGAAACTGGTCTCCTCTGTCCCCAGACATCTGTTGAGTGTTGTAAGAAGAAAGGGGGATGCCACACAGTGGTAAAAATGGCCTTGTCCCAACTTTTTGGGGATTTGTTGACGCCATGAAATTTTGAAACAACATATTTTTCCCTTAAAATGTTACATTCTCTCAGTTTAAACTTTTGATCTGTGATTTGTGTTCTACTCTGAATAAAATATTAGATGTTGGCACCTCCACATCATTGCATTCAGTTTTTATTCACAATTTGTTTAGTGTCCCAACTTTTTTGGAATCCGGTTTGTAGTTTAACATGCAGTTTTAATGTGTTGATGTCTAGTAGCTCAGGTCAGCATTGATGACTCTTGTTCATTAATATTGTACAACATTGAAATGAGAGGTGAGCAAAACTGATGAGTCAGCAAATTTGGAAACTGCTCACTAGCCCCATATTTACATATCGTTAGCAAATGATATTCCCTGGGTTACTTTTATATGCATATTATTTACATTAATTACTGTTTTGTGCAGGAAGTGAGCTAATACAAGGAAAGCTTTAAGCTTTGTCTGTCCTCCACTGGAAGGAAATAATTTATTCATTTATTAAATATGCTTTGATGCACAAATGTAGTATTAAGAATATATAATGTATATTTCTTTACATTTACAGTGTGTCTATGTTAATACAGACTTAAATAAGTGCTTGGTTGCTCAAAAAACATGTTAGATTTCAAATAAACTAAAATTAGAATGATGCTGAGTCAAGATCCAATGCTTGTACCTGGATAGAAGATACAGAACATATAAAACAATTATGTGTGTCCCTTTAGATGGTAATGAAGCCTAGGGCAAAGGGAGTAGTAACAGTTGTGTGCAAGGCAAGATGTTTACTAGGCCAGAAAACAGTGCTATACAAATGGCAACAGGTGAACACAAGGGGCATATTTATAAGAAACCCTTCTGTATGTATTTACAACAACATCAAAAAGAAACAACGAGAGTATTTACAACAGGAGGCGAAGAATATCTAGACAAAGTGACTTGGACAAAAGAGGATAATCTACAGTGGGCTGTGGATGGTGCCAATGAAGAAAACTTAATATAAACAACTAAACTGCTTAATCCAGTCTAAACTATCAATAAATACAAAGGTGGCACCCTCCCCTAAACCTAGTGTGTCTATACAAAGTGATAAGCCTACATGAGTTCTATGTATGGGATCCCAAGTTACCTTACGCACAGTAGTGCCTTGCGTATAAACAAATGGAGCAACTCAGACTGAGTTATGAACAATACAAACAATAAACTCAATAGATAACTCACTTCCAGCTCAGTCAAACTCAACATACACTAACAACGCAAAGCATAAAGATGATTAGAGTACATTTTCAAGAGGACTAACATGGTAACAGGACAGAGAAAAGTCTTAACTTTGTCTTAAAAGAAGGTGCACTGGCTCGAGTGGCTCAGCAGACTAAGGTGCCGTCACTATAATCGAGGGTTGCCAGTTCGAATCCCAATCATGCTGTTTATAGAGTCATCCACAGCCAGGGCCTCGAGAGAGCAGAATTGGCTGTGCTTTCTCTTCAGGTGGGCAAGATGCCACACACTCCTCAGCACTAAAAAACAATGTGAACTGACTTGTACATCTGCCGGGCGATCCATCCGACCTGGGGATTTGCACTTTCCTCCGAGCAAGCTAGCTGCCCGGCAGTGACGTATCTAGCAGTTTGGAAAAAAAAAAGACTTGACATCACTGCTCATCTGCCCCCTCCCAGGAGAGTCAATAAAAAAGGCCACTAAAATACATTGGGGAGAAAATCAGTGGTAAAAAAAGAAGCTATAAAGGAGCACATCAACAAATGAGAATATCATGAAACAGTTCATTTTTGTTCATAATTTAATCCAAAAAGGTAAACGGTCATATTAAATATTCTTTACACAGTGACATTTTTGTTTTACTGTTATTAGTCTGGCTCATAAAAATCAGAAATCTTAATTTCTAATTGGTAGAGTATTTCATTAGTATTTAAGGCTCAAAGGACTTCAGGTATAGATTAGGTATTGAATATTGTGGTCAGGTAGGAAGAGGTTGGTCCATTTTTAACTTTGTAGGCCATCATCAGGGTTATAAATTTACTCTGAGCAGCTACAAGAAGCCAGTAAAAAGACACAGAAGTGGAGTCACTGACATGGGATAACTTGGAAAGATTGAAGGCAGGGTTGGCTGGTAAAAAATATTGTAGTTGGGGCTGTTTGAACCAAAATCACTTTCCATAACCATCCCAATATTATTGAACCCAAACTGCAGGATAGCTAGTGGCCAGCCGCAACTGGTTGAAGGGTCTTATAGCAAGTATTGTTATGACTTATGCTGATAATTTTAATATTTTAACTGCAAATCACAATTTTATTTTGTTTAATTTGACACATTTAGATCAGATATTAATTGTACAGATATAATGAATAATAAAGCTGTTGGTGGCATTGTGCTATAATGAATAAGGGCATCTTGATGTGTTTATTTGGTCTATCAGTACATTTATACAGTTATTCTTAGAGCCTGTTCTTGTCATGATGATGAAAACGTCATTAGCCTTTGCCAGGAGAAGGATTTGCTTTTGCTTACAGCTGACAGTAAGCCAGACGGCCTCAGAAATGTCAGCCTTCATATTTTTATATTCTTTTCATTACACTGTAATTTTAACCACTTCCTCCTCCCCTTCTGAGCAGGGTTTAATTTCCAGAGCATCATGCCTAATGTAAACAATACATTGTTTAAATGTTCACAGCAACAATAATTAAGACCACAAACATACAGAGTAAAAAATATACATTGAAAACGTGTGAGCTGTTTATTGAGCTGTCTAAAACTGTACTGAAATGGCTCAAAGGCAAAAGCTCAGTTTAATGGTAAAGTTCTGAAAACCATTCCAGATGAAAGTGGCATTTACTGAAGCCATTTCTTTCTTTCTTTAAATGGTAGTCAGTGTAGGTTAAATAATCCAAGAAACAAGTGGAATTGTGTGTATTTATTAATGTCAAGATGGCTACTCCAGTCAAAATGCTGTTATTTCAATGAAAATGATGTAAGTAGCTATGAAAAGGAACCTTGAGTAGGAGTAAAATAAGTACTGTGTTACCTGTACAACAACAGTGGAACCTCTTAGTACTTCCAGTACCTACACTGTCAGAAAACCAAAATGGTACTACACAGGAGCTACAAGATAAACTATCATATATGTAATACAGTGACATGTTTAATGAGCTATAAGTCATACTGATCAACATTAAAGCAAAAAAAGCCTATAAAATATAAAATATGAGTTTATTTTTTGATGTGTAATTTTTTGGGCAGAAAAAAAGTACAGCAGTCTGACACACGGTGAAAAATGTGTCTCTGCTTATTTACGCTCCTCTAACAAATATCTAAAAAATATATTTTGATTCAAGCTATAAATATTTGAAAATTAGACCCTTTAAGGTTTCCGTGCTATGTTTCATTTTGTTTCTAGGATAAAATCGTGCAGAGTACATACATGCATTTGTGGAATTTTGTTAATATCCTGCCAGCAGGAGTGCTCCAGAGGGGTAAACTACAAACAAAATATTTTTGCACGTGGCACAATTAAACCACACTGACCAAAATAATAATAATAATAATAATAATAATAATAATAATAATAATAATAATAATAAAAAGAGTGAAAGACATGACCAATAGCAAAGCAGGCCATCTGCTAAAGCAATGTCACAAAAATTTAATTTACAATTAAATTTGGTTGCCTAAACTGTACCTAATAAAAAAGTAGATAATGTTCCTGGAAATTTATTGGAAGAAAAAGTGTTAGCATATTCAAATATTCAGAAAATATCAGATGCATTAAAATGTAACTCACACACTGACTTCATCTGGTGAATGTAAGATGATAGATTTTGTAATTATATTCTAATCACATTTATTGTCACATCACATTACACAGGTGTGAATCTTAAGTGTGTATTTCCTCACAGTACTTAGATACAATAAATATTAAATATACACATACAATAATAATAACAGGCACCAGAATTTATAATAATATAATACAATAATAATAACAGGCACATTTACATATATACAGTTTGGTGATTATGAGGTAAATGTAGACTATATAAGTGTAGATTATTATTATAAATATACAGTTCCAATAAGGAGCAGTGAGTCTCTGTCGAATTGTGGTCTTGAAAATAAATTTACTTATTATTAATTGGTAATAAATATTAATACATTAGTTAAAAATATTATAAATAACATTTTATTAATCATTATTAGTTACTATTAATAATATAATAATAATAATAACTATTAATCGTTATCAACAATAAAATAATTATAAATAAATAAATAAAATAACTACTTATTATTAATAAAACAGTAATAAATTATTACATATTAACACATTATTAAATTGAACATTTAATGAAACTCAAAACTCTTTCAGTTCATTGTGTTCTTTAATAGTTCTTCTAGTTTTTTATTATTACTGTTAAGTTCACTGTTCCCTTTGTTGTCTGACTGGTTGCAAAGCATGTAGCATAAAATGATCACCAAATTCTGTTTCACCTTGTTAGTCAACTTCATAACAACTCATTACTACCAGGTTTACACTTATGTTTGAAATGTGTGATCAGTAGACCTCATTTACATAAAATTAGATGTTGTTACATTTTTGTGTAAAGAAAAGCAGTTAACACAGGTCAATTTGACCCAAAGACCACAGAAGTGTTGCCTATTAATATTTCAACATAATCACCTCATCCAAAGCTTCCAAACACAGACACAGATTCAAACGCCCCACATGTTAATAACTTACAGTGGCAGGTGAACATGGACTCCTGGCCAACTAATGCTGTTTACAACCAGATGGAGTGACAGCGGGGATGGCCAATCACACGTTAGCAAGAAATGGCAGAGCCAATCGATGAGCTTGTGGGTGGTCTAAAGGGAAACAGGCTTCAGCTTGAGCAACTGTTTTCCGCTTGGTCCTAGTGCTTGACCCGTCTCCATTTAATATAGTGTAACACTGTTTTTGGAGTGTAAAAATTGCAGGGGATCAAAACTGTCCACCTCCCCTGAATTACATCCATGAATACAGGCCACATTAAATGAATTTGTTCCTGCCTGGAAGAGATGGCTTTAACAAAGTCTAATGCAGTGAAGGATTTAGTTTGCGGTATAAGGTTACCACCAGTGGACTTGTGTTGTTTAGTGCAGTTAACTTCATGCCATATGTCTTACTGTTACCTAATCAGAAGCTATGCTGTGATGTCATCTGGAGGCCTTTCAAATGGTTATATCATCTTCTGCAGGAGATATGGAAGTGCATACATTTGCATGCATTGCTCATTGCCTGTATGTCTTGCCAGTTGAGTGATGAGAGTGGGGTTCAGAATTGTCTCCAGTAGGGATATGAAAGGTAGAGGAGCTCTGTGATGAAGCACAGATCACAGGAAGTCATTGTAGTAAATTGAACTCTGTGCTTTGTAGATTTTACTCGTATTATTATTTTTTTTCTTCACAGGAAGCTCAGGCAAGGAGCAGGTCAGTCAGTGAAGCTGCAGTTTCTACAGAGCCTCGAGGTTTTGAAGCTACACGGGTTTAGGATTTGGAATGTAAGGGCAAATAAAAAATTCTGAAAATAGAGCTGAAATGGAAATGGACCAAGTTCTGTTATTCTCTGCTGGTCGTTTCATTCCATCCTAAATGCTGTAAGGTACTGAAGCTCTTCGGATAAAGGGCCCAGAGGCTTTTCTGACATGTAATTGTTTTCAGAGACACATTGTGAAGGTTTGTTTTCCTTCCTTTTATTTTCTGCAGGTTTAATCCATGTAATCCGGTTATTACTGTGTGAGCCTGTGTATGGTTTGTTCACCTCCCACAGAAGCCAATAATGTGACCCTCAGTTCAGCACAAAACGTGCAGGTTTTCTGCAAATTCATGTATATAAATACTCCAAAAACTTGAATATCATAAAGTTCATTGTTGTTCATAATTAAATTTTAAAAGGTCTTATTTTATATATATATATATATATATATATCAGTGGCGATTGCTCTAAGACTGCAAGGGAAGCTCAGCTTCCCTTAAAATGTCAAAAAATAAGTGATCAATAATATACTGTTGTGTGTACATGTCATTGACTAAATATGCGCTACAACACGCTCAACTTTTGTTCAGAATCAAGCTAGCAGGTGTAGAGGAGCTTCTCCTGTTTAAAGCTGCTCAAGTCTTACACCATGGGCCAAGGCCGTTTAAGCAGCCTAGCTCTGCTGGCCATTGAGAGGACACTAGTCAAGTTCCTGGAAAAGACGCCATGTTTTCTTGAAAAGGAATGGAGGGTAGAATTTACGTTTAAATAAACCGACACATTTTATGATGTAGGCTGAAATTGGGCTTCCCCTCCTTGAAAGACCAGCATCCGCCACTGATATATATATACAGTGGTAACCCTACTTACGAGCATCCCTACTAACGAGTATACCAGGTAACGAGTCGAGATCTCAGAATATTTTTGTTCCAGGTAATGAGTAAAATTCCACGTAATGAGTAGCATAAATTAGTTCAAGTATGCCAACCGCTGGGGCGCTGCAGTCGTAGCATCCCCTAGATGCTAGCGTAGAAGAAGAGGTCAGTCATTACCTTTGACCTTCATCACAGCCAAACAACCAGTTGCACTTGCAATCGCTTCCTCTCCTTCTTTGCTGCAGTCTAATTAAGCAGTGTTGCAGGACGACGGGCTCTGTCACAAAGCCGCCACCCCCGTGTATATCGTAAACACGAATCCCGTGGGTGTACGGATCACGGTCGTGACGGTTATAGAGTGCAAGGGAGAGTACATAATGACGAATTAATCTGACGTCGTTTCTTCCTCTCCTTCGCTAACGTTCACGTTGACCAACAAACCGACACTACTTCCAGTTTCCATTACTGACTGGAGAAGAAGATGCGATCGTAGATCCCCTACGATGCTGACGTCGCGGGGTCGCCAACCGTATG
>BRDA01009833.1:0-33338 GCA_036984385.1 Crenuchus spilurus
ACATGGGAGTCTCATGTGTGTGTAGGTATGTGTGTCTGAGTGATTAAGCATTAAGCACACACACACACAATCACACACACACACACACACACACACCTTTCCCCTGTGTTCACAGTGCTCTCAGATGGAGGTTTTTGCTCCTCTCTTCACTGAGGCTTCAACTCAAGGTCAGTTAGAGGACATTTCATGGTCAGCTGAACACGAACACCAGTTCTTCTCTGTGTGTGTGTGTGTGTGTGTACAGTACTGGGTATTCTAAACATGTCATTTAAAACCATGTATCTTGAAAATAAGGGACTTTTACTTCTGAAACCACTACATATCATTAAAATAAAAACTGTCAAGTTACTATAAACTAACAAGAGTGTCTTATATTGAAAATGTAGCTGATATCTTATAATCTAGTTTTGCTTCCTGATGTTCTCTTTGCTGCTCCTCAGCCATCACATGGATTTATTTCATTTATTTCCAGCACTTTTAATTTAACATAATGATGTATACATTAACCAAACCCGGTACACGATGATACAAGTCATACTAAAGTGCCATGAGGAGGAAATGAGTAAACCAAGACATTAGCATAAAGAAATATGATTATTACTATTATTATTATTATTATTATTATTATCTCAGAGTATATAAACAACTACTGCACAAAACATACTTTTTTAAACTTCCTGGGGGGGGGGGTATAAAACATTTTCACAGTACTGTATACAGTTACCAGTTATAGCAGGTTTCTCTTTCTCTCTGTGTGTGTATATACTGTATGTGTGTGTGAGTCTCTGTGTGTGTGTGTGTGTGTGTGAGAGAGAGAGAGAGAGAGAGAGAGAGAGGCAGATGAGTAATGGGCCTCTCTGGGGACCCCAAGATGCCTTCCTTGGCTCCTGGGGGCCACATCAAAGATCCTTTGAACATGTCAACATATGATGACATCATAACATTTACTATCCGACTACTGAACAAATCTTATTTAAAAAAGACACACACACACTTACATCTTACATGTATCATCAGGTACAGTACAAACATCAGTCTGTAAATCTGTGTGTGTGTGTGAAAGAGAGAGAGAGAGAGAGAGAGAGAGAGAGAGAAAGATTGCATGTGAGAGAGAGAGATTGAGTCTGAATGCAGACGCCCCTTAACAGATTTTCATTCAATTTGTCTGAACTGTGAAATCTAAACTGGCCACAAATACACACATCAGACAAACAGACTTTGATAATGCACACTGACCGCCTGGCTGAGTGTAAAAATCACACTGACTGTACGACAGGACGAGGATATCTGACACCACATTTACTTCATAGACTTTATACACATACATACTGCCCCCCACTTCCCTCACACGTAACTATATTACTTTATAATGGTCCAACACCTTTGGCTTCCAAATGTAGTCCCAGACTACTTTTACCCCATATATATTGAGAGATTCCGTGTTCTATGGGAATGTAGTAATGATTATAGAATATAATTATATATATATATATACATTTTAGCTCCACTCACCAACCACACAGTAAATCTGCCAGTGTTAAATCAACACTATTAGAGTTAAATTAACACTGAGAGTGTTACATTTTGACACCCTCAGTGTTAATTTAACTCTAATAGTGTTGATTTAACACTGGCAGATTTACTGTGCATATAGGTTCACTTTGTAGTTCTACAGTTACAGACTATAGTCCATCTGTATACTGTATTAACCTCCTTTCACCTGTTCTTCAGTGAACAGGACGCCACACAGGTGTCATTTGGCTTGTGGGTCATTTTCAGCACTGCAGTGACACTGATGTGGTGGTGGTGTGTTAGTGTGTGTTCTGCTGTTACAATTGAACTAGACACAGCAGTCTACTTTATTAGATACACTTACCTTGTTTGTATCTTCTCAGACACATTAGCTCATCTACCAGCAGTTCTGCTGTGTCTTATCCACTCCATCACTCACTAACACACCACCACCACATCAGTGTCACTACAGTGCTGAGAATGATCCACCACCCAAATGATAGCTGCTCTGTGGGGGTCCTGATCATTGAAGAACAGGGTGAAACCTGTATGGGCGGCACGGTGGCTTGGTGGTTAGCATGTTCGCCTCTCAGCGCTGTAGACTTGGGTTTGAATCCCCATCTGGGAGGAGTTTCCATGTTCTCCCTGTGTCTGCGTGGGTTTCCTCCCATAGTCCAAAAACATGGAGGTGAGGTGAAATGGGTACTCTAAATTCTGTCCTGGGCTGAGTTGAGATGTAATGGGCTGCCCTGTGCCCAATGAGGAGGTCTGACCACAACCCTGATAAGGATTAAGCGGGTGGGATAATGGACGAATGAATGGATGGATGGATGTATCTCCTCATCTACTGACAAACATGATTATGGTGTGGACTCAGAGAACAGCCCCTCAGCTGGTTTCACTTAACAAGTTATAAATATTAATATAATCATAAAATAACTTTTCATTTAAAGCACTACATCAAATAAAGATACTCAGACACTGTCTACACCGTAACCGTGCTATGCTAGCATCTCTTTTTCTCTAATATGCACACATGCATGCTCTCTCTCTCCCACTCGTTCTCCCTTCCTCAGTCTCTGTGGAGCATCTAGCAAACTTTTAATGTGAGTGTGTGAGTCGTGCTCAGCAAAGTGCCATCTCAGCATCAGCGCTTTAATGATTAATGCCACATTGATGTCCTCAATTAATTTCCTATTACGACACAGAAGGCCGCAGCCACCCGCTCCAAACTCTCCTGCAATCTCCAGCATTTGTTTAAGTGCGATCTCTCTATTCCCACTGGCACATGCCTGTCAGGAGCTCTGCATGTATGCAAGAGAGAGAGAGAGAGAGAGAGAGAGAGCTTTGAAACAGAGGAAAGAGAAAAGATCTCTTCATGTCTGCATAATTTTCACTTTGGAATTACCAGTCAGAAACGTCTGAAATTTCCAAATACGCCCTCAAGACGTCTGCTTCCCTTGTGTTCCTCTTGTGTTTCTCTGATATAGGTTTAGACTGACACAAATATTCACAGCCATCACATTTCTGCTCCTTCATAAACCATCAAATCGAACCATCAAATGTTTGCTTGCTTATGTATACATCAGTCAGGTACTTCATTAACACCACCTCCTTGTATCTACACTCATTATCCATTTGATCTCCACTGACCATTTACTCTAGATGCACTGCAGTGACAGTGATGTGGTGGTGGTGTGTTAGTGTGTGTTGTGCTGGTACAAGTGGATCAGACATTTAAACATCAGATTTAAACATGTCCTCTGAATGTCCACTAACTTGTTGGTCCACCTTGGTCCATGACTGTTGCTCATCCACTGCTGAGCACAGGGCGCTCCCACCCGAGAATGTTATAAGAATGTTCAGCAACGTTTTTAAAAGTTAACCAATAACATTACAGAAAGAATATTTTGCGTAATGTTCTGAAAACCTGAGACATTATAATGGTTTGCAAAACTTTATGTTTCTCACAGAACGTTCCCAGTTACACAAACACTATTATTTTAACATTTGAAGTAACATCAGCAAAGTTATTTTATTGGTTCTCAGTGGTGATGCTAATTTGAGTGCCAGAGAGGGAGGAGTTAGCAGTTCATTTGATTATTTGTTTGTTTATTAGTTATTGTTTATGTTTCAAAGTGGTTTTGAAAGATTTTCTCTGTCAGTATTTTAATGGCCTGTATTACTGGAACATTTAAAAAATGTTAAATAAATTTTTAGAATTAGAATTTTTGGGAATTTTCTAGAAATTGTGACAGGCTGAACATTTTACATTTGTAATTTTTAGAAAACATTCTACTAACCAAAAATTGTTAGCTGGGCTGTTGTTTGGTTAGAAGACTATTCTCAGTCCAGCCGCCACATCAGTGTCACTGCAGTGCTGAGAATGATCCACCACACAAATAATATCTCCTCTGTGGGGTCCTGATCACTGAAGAACAGGTGAAAGGAGACTAACAAAGTATACAGACTAACAGATGCACTACAGTCTGGAACTAAAAAGTGCATCCAAATGGTATTAATTGCTGATCAGTGTGTGTGTGTGTGTGTGTGTGTGTGTGTGTGTGTGTGTGTGTGTGTGTGTGTATAAACATATGTAGTGTATATGTATGTGTGTGTTTTTAGTTTTAAGTAACACTGCCCCTCAGGTCAGATGTGGTATTTCTGTTAACATGCTCGCTGTGTACTGAGGCGGTTTCTGTGAGTGTTTCTATTTCATTCCATTATGCACTTTTGAAGACAACTGATGGGAGATTGTAGGTGAAACGTCTGGATCTTATCGACTAGGTGCTTGAGTTTATCGGAAGAAAACAGCCGGCACTGTGATTATCGCGAGTCCGGTGCATCTCCGCGGAAGAACGTTTCCCCCAATGCCCATAATCATATTCATTAGGCTAATAAAGGCAGGAACTGATCCTGGATGAGCACTTTTAGTCTGTGAGGCTTCATATGTACAGAGTGGATGAGCAGCTGGGGATTGTGTGGACTGTGAGCTGACCCACTGGTCAGTAATGATACTGGCCGGCAGGTGAAGGTGGACTGCTCCATAGGTTTTAGTGCAGTAAGTCTAATGTATTACTACAGCTTTATTCTCACACACACACTCCTGTGTCCACACATAAAACCATCAGCATGTGTGGGGAAATTGCCCTTGAAGTGTGTGTGTGTGTGTGTGTGTGTGTGTGTGTGTGCATGTGAGTTGGGCTGCCCTGGGCAGTGAGCTGCTTAATGATGGACACACAGTGCCATCCATCATCACACACACTCTACAGCCAGGCCAGCTATTAAACACAGCCTACAGCATAACATACACACATACATACATACATATATATATATATATATATATATATATACACATACACACAAACACACAGACATGTGTATGTATGTATATATAGTCCAGCCATGCAACCAATAAACAGCCTGAAGTGTCTATCACATCTAGGCACATACTGCTGAGACTGAGGTTTAAAGCTTAGTTGCATCATGTGCTAAACACACACACACACATACACGCATACATTTGCTTTACTTTAGCTGTTTGATGCTACACATAAACTGAAAACCTAAACATAATCCTATCTTTAATCTCTTTAACCTAAAACTAACTTAAACCTAGCCTTAATCCTAAAATCAACCTTAACCATGCTAACTCTAAACACTAACCTAAACCTAATCCCATCCCCAATCTCAGTATCCTAAACTTTAATTCTAACCTTAAGCCTAACACCAACCGTAACCATACTAACCTTAAACCTAATCCTATCCTTAACGTTAAACCTAGCCTTAAACATTACACCAACCTTTACTCTACTAAATTTAAACTTAACCCTAAACTTAAAACCAGTCTAAGCCATGCTATCATTAAACTGAATTCTAACATTGTGTAACACCAACCTGAACCATACTAATCTTATACTTAACTCTAACCTTAGGTCTAACTTCAACCTCCTCCACCAAAATCCTAACATAAACATAATCGCATTCATAACCTCAATAACCTAAACCTAACTTAAATTATAAATTTAAGCCTAAAACTAACTTTAGCCATACTATGCTTGAACTTAACTGAATCACAACCTCACCAAGTAATCTTAACCTAAGTTTAACCCAAACCATATTAACCTAAACCACAAGTCTAGTTTTTATCCAACTAACACTAAACTTAACCCAATCCTTTACTGCTGAGACTGAGGTTTGAATCCCAGCGCTGCCATGTGGTGTCATTAGCCCTGGACAAGTGTAAGGGTACTGGACAGAATCAATTCTGTGATGAACAGAAGCCTGAAAGACTGTTAGCATACAGAGGCATTATGTGCTTATATTTGACATTAAATTTAAATTTGTAAAAAAAAATAAATAAATAAAGTCACTGAAACAACACATAAAGCTTGCTTTTTTAATTCTGCACTGGAGCTACAATGCTAGTGAAGCTAACATGTAATAGGTTATATCCATAATATTAAACCCAATGTTATGCTGTTTCTGACACTCTTATGAATAGAAAAGGAACAAAAGTCTGTTGTATAGTTATATTGAAGCTTCCATTGTGTGCATATTGTTTATAGTTTTAATATAAACATATTAAAGGCTGATTTAAACTTCTGCGTGTAAACATAACTGCATCTTGTGGCTAAAGTAAATGCAGAATCATTACTTGGTAACTTTGGTGGCTAGACATGACCTGAACATCAAGATCTGAAGCAGAGCCAGCGTGAAATCAAAACGGAACAATCTGAGGACTGTTTGTAACTGAGTTACACCAAGTATCAAAAGTATGTACATTTTTAGTACTAACAGTGGTGCTTGAAAGTTTATAAGTTTCTTAAGTAGGAATGCAGTTTTTTTCTTTCTCCAAACAACACTTTTCATTTGAACCAAGAAATTCTATTTTTGTATCATCCATCCACAAAACATTCTTCCAATAGTCTTCTGGCTTGGAAGACGTGATCTTTAGCAAACTACAGACAAGCAGCAATGTTGTTTTTGGAGAGCAGTGGTTTTCTTCTTGCAACCCTGTCATGCACACCATTGTTGTTCAGTGTTCTCCTGGTGGTGGACTCAATAACATCAACATTAGCCAATGTGAGAGAGGCTTCAGTTTCTTAGAAGTTACCCTGGGATTCTTTGTGACCTCACTGTTCTTTAAATAAAACAGGGTCCCCACTCACACCTGATTGTCATCCTATTGATTGAAAACACCTGACTCTGATTTCACCTTCAAGTTAACTGCTAAGAGGTTCACATACTTTTTCCGCTCACAAATATGTCATATTAGATCATTTTTTCTCAATAAATAAATGACCAGGTATAATATTTTTTGTCTCATTTTTTAACTGGGTTCTCTTTATCTACTTTTAGATATAAACAGTTGATGTTTAGGTCATATTTATGCAGAAATATAGAAAATTCTAACAGGTTCACAAACTTTCAAGCACCACTGTAAATTCTTAACCTTTTAAGGATTTATTAACTTTCAGTACCATGGGACCATAATTTGATGTATTTTTTAACAAATAAAGCTGTAAAAATGTAGAAATGTGTGTTCAGAGAATATAAAATACATGAACATTTACCATTTTTATTGTAATTGAAAATTGAACTTTTTCATGACATTCTCATTTTCTGATATTGCACTGTACAGCCCTTCAATTTGTATCAATTTGGTATTGAGAATTGTGATACTAGACTTGGTATCAGTATTAAAATCAAAATTCTGGTATCAAGACAACACTGTTTTGTAACCTTAGATTGCAAACCACTTCCTCAAAATTGCAAAAGCATGAGGTGAGTATTCATTCATGGTTAAAGATGAGAAAAACATGATGTTCCTCTTTGTTCACTATATGTTCTGCCTTCCATTCACATTATGTTGGCTGACACCTCTGTGAACAGTGCCGGCACGTGTTCAAAGACACGTGCACAGAAATATCAACCAGCTTTTAGTCATCGTGTCAAACAGATGCATTCTTGTGATCTGTCTGTTTTGTGTGTGGACATACGTGTTTCTGCACTCACTGACACATTGAGTAAACACACAGGAAGTTATCCGCCTGAGCTGACACTGTTATATATGACTGCACAGTGTATACACTATTACTCTCAGTGAGGTTTTTTGTGTATGTGATATGAACAGGAAAACGCACGAGGATTGTGATTTGTATTGTGCTGCAGCTTTCTAAAGGTCATATTAACATGGATGCAGGTGCTGTGTGTAATTGTGTGACTGCTGTTGGACAGACACAGCTGCAGTGTTTGTAGTTCAGGAACTGAGGCAGGTGTGTGTGAGATTCAGTATTTACAATAATAATAGTAATAGAAACTCCAGCACACACAGGAGGTCATACTGATGAGCCTGAGGTTGGAAAGCCAGCTATGACTAATTGTTGTCAATGAAACCAGACGTGTTTGGTGTCTGAAGTTTGTTTCTTTAATTCTGCACTGGAGCTACAGGATGGGCAGCTAACAGAGGGTAACTAACAACAAAGTGTATGTGGTTTTCTGATGCACTGTTATCAATAAAATGTGAACAGGGTTTAATAATAATAATAATAATAATAATAAGAAGAAGAAGAAGAATAAGAATAATAATATACAAATACATGTGTATTACATAGTCAAGATATTTGGTAACACTCTGTGATGACATTTTGAATGTTTATAATGCTTTATAATTGTAATAAGGCCTTTATAACAGCACAAATCATTATTTGCTTATAATGCATTATAATGAATTATAACATAATGATATAACATGTTTATAAGTCATCAAACCCTGAGTTATAATATATAATTAGAGCCTCATGAGGCATTATTAGTTTATAAGTATGCTTATAAAGCATTATTACCAAGTTATAAAGAGTTATAAATGACTTATAAATGCAGCCTTTATTGAAAGTGTGACCAGATATTTTATTTGAAAGGGTTGCCCTGTGTTCCTCTATTTTTTTTAACAAAGTCAGTAGAGATACTACTCAACAGGTTTGTTTATCTGTTCCAGAGAGTCTTATTCTATTGGCAGTACTTCTCTACAGGGACTAGACAAGCTGTGTGTATTTGTACATCTGTGTCAACTTAAAGTAGCTGAATGCATTCAATAGAATGGCTTTCCACAAACATGTGGGCATATATTGTGTCATCTATAATAGTGAGGACATTTCTGTCCCTAAAATGTACGAAACACACACACGTTCACCGTGCACAACAAACAATACACCAGGCTTTTCTACACTTCATTTATTAGCTTTGGTGCTAGAGATGGAACTCGGTTTAAAGCCTTGTTTTGTGACTGAGTGTGTATGGGAATGTGTGTGTGTGTGCGTGGGTGATTACACAGACCTGTTGCCAGGCTACAGCGGTGAGAACAGCCCGCCCTGAGCAACAGCAGCTTTCCACCATGGGAAAAAAAGCACAGAGCACGATGTTGTTTATATTTTTATTATTTATATATTTCATTTAATGGATATTAATATGGAGGCATGGACTGAGACTGAGGTTTCTGTTGCAGTGGGACCACCGTGTGTGCATGAGATCAAGTATTCATACAACACGCAGTACACATTAGCAGGCATAATAGAACAGAAGCAGTGTAAAAGAAAGTACACACAAGTCTGCGAGGAGATTGTACAGCAGAGCTCATACATGATTAAATGGAATTAAGTCTGATTTTGGTGCTCAGATGTTCTTTAAAATGAGCAGATCTTCTTTGTCAGTACACATTTTATCTCCTGTTTGTGATGACGGTGCTCATGTTTTTAAAGATTTGGTTTGGTGGATCATTGTCAGCACGGCAGTGACACTGATGTGGTGGTGGCATGTTAGTGTGTGTTGACTGGAGTTTTTACATCTTGTAGATGTGAGCTGTCAGTGGAGCTGATAAAATGGACACTGAGTATAAATAGGAGAGTTTCAGGTATCTCCAGTCTTTTGATGGACATTAATACAGAAGAAGGGAAGAAAGAGTAGAAAATAAATAGTTGCCTGCTGTTCTCCATCACAAGCAATACTGTGTTAATGGATCTTTGTGTTTGCATGTAAGAAAGCACACCTACTCAGTGTGTTGGATCCTACGCAACACCCAGGTGTGTAAACACGCTGGCATGATGGATTCATTTCACACGGAGAAGTGTGACATCCGGAAAATCAGAAGCTAATTCTAGATGTTCTACAGAAATAGATTGCATTCTGATGTAAGAGCAGGAAATCAATTGTATAATGAAGGTTATCAGTACAGGACTATGGCCAAGGAATTTTCACAAATGCTACATCGTTGAGGCCCAACAATTTAAGGCCTAGTGCCTGTTGTTCTATTCAAAGAATGTATAATTGGTGGTTCTTCAGGTTTAAAGGGGTTATGCATAGAAAATATCAAGGTCTGCCCAGCGTTCTGTTCAGTATGATAGTAAATATTCAAGGAAAGCATGTTCCTATACAGTTTTATTATATTTTGAAACGCTTGCTCGTTCCAAACCTTCATCAAGCCGTGCAAAAGCTCTGCTTACTCTCAGGGTTCAGTAACAGTTGTAACATCTAATGAAGGTAATCAATATTCATTTCACATCATTCATATCTGTATAATAACCATTAAATGTATTCATTTCTGCTTCAACTGTTTCATAAATGTCCATATCTGCTTTATCTAGAACCTGGCTTTTAGTCATGAAAGAATTACACTGCAAAAAATAATTTTTAAGAAAGTAAAAATCCCTTGTTTATTAACCATTTTTCTTAATTTTTGTCTAAAAAGAAAAAACATTCTTAACAAGCAAGTTTTGCACAAGAAAATTAATCTCATTCTAAGAGCACATGTCTAACTTTTTCTTAATAAGATATTTCAGCTCATCTTGAGCTTTATGTACCAGTTCTAAGGTATGACTATGGTTTGCACTGCAAAAACAAAATCTTAGCAAGTAAAATGAGCATATATTAAGAAAATAAATCTTTTTTTTTTCTCTGCCAAGATTTTTTGCTTTAAAAAGCACTGCAAATGTAAGATTATTTTGCTATTTTAAGAAAGCTTACTAAGCAAAATTTGCTTACCCCATTTGCAGATTTTTTTGCCTAATATAAGGATTTATGTCTAGTTTTATTTTTTTCTAGTTTTTTTTCTAGTTATTTTTTACTACTGCATGATTCCTCACATTATTGAATTATGCAAAGCTAAAGTTAGCTACAAAGTAGCTCAAAGTACACTGCACTGCTGTGCTTGTTAACAGTGTTCAATGGAAAGCAAACCTGCCTTTAGTCCACAGCTAGGTGCGCTATCCATCCCTTGTAATATTTGATTGTGTTGCTTAATTTCACCAACATAATCCCTCAAATATTACAGATGTTAGATTGAGTGCTAAATTTCTTGGCAGTTGTTAAAAAATGACATATTAAACCAGATAGAATAGACATGTGTATTTTATATGCTTCTGGGTGGCTTGCAAAGTAAGGATGTGCATTATTACTGCTTTTTTTGTGCCCTTTGAAAATCTTTACCACAGTTTAAATAGCAGCAATCAGCTAAACAGCACCCATAGTTTTCCAGCCAGCATGAATTCTCCCCAGTCCATAGTCTAGAGTCACTTGATTTACACAGGAAAGAGTCATTAGTTGTTGGTGAAGATCCCTCTCAGGAAGCCTTTAATAGTTATGTAGTTGCATCACACTTCAATGATGCACAGCTCACTCAACCCTGGAAAATAGTGCATTAGTTCAGCTCCATCATCAAAGCTTTATTGCTTCATCAGATATTTTCCCTCATGTTTTACTTGAAATAACATCTGCGCACTGTTTTTACAACATACTGTACAGTTAACTTTTCTGTAGGGCCCTAATAATGGTGAATAAGACCAAACCAGTTCTAAAGGAAACAGGCACAGTAGCTCAAAAGCAGTACAATGGAATAGAGAATGATAGACATGTATTACAGAGCAAATTCATGTGAACTTCACCACTGTTCTGATTATGGACACTTTTGTTTTGCACATTTATTAAGTCCGTCTGCGAAATACAGAATGATATGCAAATACAGATTGTAATGGGAGAAGTGATGGTAGAGGGACATGCAAAGTCAAATGATCATTCTTTGAAGATTATAGAACAAATTCATATTTTTATAAATGAAGGGCTTCAAGACACTTTAGGGTGGATAACAGTTAACATATGAGAATGGTGTAGTGCACGACATGCTTGGAATTCACTTAGATATTGTGATGATGCTTAATATAAAAATGCCTTAAAATTGCTCAGTGTGGAGCTGTAATACCACATGTAGACATTTAGGATTTTTTTATTTTCTGCTAAAAGCAACACAAAGGCATTGTTGATTCAGCACCTGAGAAGAGAATCAAAAATAAAGAAAAGCTTTATTTAATGTTTAATGAGCAGCATGGTGGCTTGATGGTTAGAACATTTGACTCTCATTGCTGGGGTGATGGATTGGCACCCTGTCCTGGGTTTGGCTAAGATAGTGGAATGCCCTATGCCCGTTGAAGTTGTACAGCCCACTGCGACCCTGGTTAACTCCCTGGAGTCTGAGGGTATTTCAGACACTCTGATATAGTCTGACCTGGCATGACTTTTACAAATTACACTCATCTAATTTTTTTTTTCCAACGTGTTACACAGGCTTTTGTTCAGCACAAACTCAACAACAACAGTGTCAAAACAGTAAGTGTCAAAAATCTATATTTTCATTAAATTTACTCTAAACTTAGCCTATTTTCAGATGTGCTGATATATTGTGAAAAACTTAGAACTGAATAAACAGAGGTGTTGGCTTAACACTGCTCATTACAGCTTTTATAAATTATATGTGGTTTTAAACCTCAACAAATGTGAGTTGACGAGTTTGACTCATTCAGTGGTTCCTAGATTGAATATTTATGATACATGAGAGGTGAGAGGTGTTTTAATCATATTCACCTCAGGTGAGATGACTTTGTTCACGTTCACATTTCATGACTGCTATTCCACCAATGATATCTCTGCAATTAGCATGTCATTATTATATGAATGACAGATTGCGCCAGCGGGAAAATATGTTCAGCTGTCTAACTCACTCTGACAAATGTGTCTCTGCTTATTTAAGCTCCTTTTACAAATATCTAAAAATATATTTCAATTCAAGCTATATATATATTTGAACATTAGACCCTTATAAGTTTGTGGGGTATGTTTGGTTTTGTTTCTATAATAAAATATCGGAGAGATATATAAGTAGTTTTGCAGAATTTTGTTAATATGCCGCCAGCGGGAGGGTTAAGCAGAAGATAATGGATGAATGGATGGATGGATGACTTTGGTCATAAAGTTGTTAGTGATTTGTAAGCACAAGAGCGTTACCCTCCAGAACGAGGATTTATCACTGTTATAACGTCAAGTGTTGTACAGATATTGTTGAGGTAGTAAACCCAGACAGTCAGGGTGGGGTGTCCATTTTTTGTCCACATTGAGGGTTCCAACAGTGGTATCACAAGTTAGCAGTCATGCATATAGTTGTATATCATGTGTGCAGAGACTAAATGCATTAAAGATAACATTATCTCCTCATTGTTTGAAAAATGTGCCATTCAGTTGTTGCCAGGTCAGTGGTAAAACAACTGGTTTGAAAGTGGGCTTAGTCTTGTCTGTGGAGTCCAGCAGCAAAACTTTAACAGCTTGTATAGATTAACTATGCAAGCCTAACGTTTGACATCTGCACCACTGCCACCCAGGCACACCATTAGTTATGCTGCAATAGCATGATTCACACAAAATGATTTTATTACAGAGAATATGTACTGTTGTGATGATGCAGTGCTTTACACTCAGATTATTCTCCCATCAAAGCAGTAAATAGGTAGAACTCTGTGTGGAAGAATAATAGTGTTTTGTCTACGCAGAGCAGTCCAATTTTGCCTTTGTTTGAGATAGAGATGAAATCTGTTGGGCTTCTTAAATGCACCGTAGCTATTGTGCAAACAACTTGAAATATTCATTCCTGACTATCTTGGTTGTTGTTTTTTCTTTCTTTCCTCCCCCTCCAATCTGGCATCTAATGCTGCAAAATTAAAATGCTAATATGACCGCCGGACAGACGGTGAGAGGATAAAGTAGATTCTGTCTTCTGTGGAGCCTCTGAGAAGTTTTCCAGCTCATGCAGGCAGGTAGATGGGCGGTTTAGGGGAATTGGATCACTAATGCGAGACAAAGACAAAAGGCTTGTGGGCAGTGGGGTTCTGAAATAGTTGAGAACGTTTAGCATGTGTC
The DNA here is from genome assembly GCA_036984385.1 of Crenuchus spilurus. Lineage (NCBI taxonomy): Eukaryota > Metazoa > Chordata > Actinopteri > Characiformes > Crenuchidae > Crenuchus > Crenuchus spilurus. The sequence goes on from BRDA01009833.1 coordinate 13,753, forward strand.
TGTTGTTGTGGTAAACTGTTTGATGGTAGGATCTCAGGAGAAGGTGCTGGAGTAATGGAGCTATTAGCATGATTAGCCTACTCAGTGAATGCGGGGGTTAGTCATGCAGTTGCAGAAGGAGTTACTAATGAAGTGATGAAGGCTGCAGAGTTTTTTTTTCCTTTCTAATGGCCATAATCTGTGTTTGCAGGTATCTTTGAGTGATTGTAAATGGCCTTAACTGGTATATACAGTTTGTGAAAAACAAAGTGAATTTGAATTGTATGTATCAGGGTGTCATTTAAAAAAATGATCTGGTCCTTAGCAAGTGTTATAATTGGTTAAAAACAACCTGAGATTAACAACACACAACTTTCACAAAGGATGTAATGACAATGGAGAAGCCTTGTGTGAAAACTAAGTACATCCAATCATTTTTTATATATAATTTTTGCCAATTATCTCCCCTTCCCAATGTGGTAGAAGCCAATTAACCCATCCTATCCACTAGGGGGCTCTCCCCATCACTTTGCACTGTCCCTGACTCTAGGAGGGTGAAGACATGCATACACCTCCTCCGTTGCATGTGATGCAGCCACCGACTCTTTTCTAACTACCACTGATACACCATCACTGGGGAGCCAACATGCTCAGAGGAAAGCGCAGGATTCCCAGCTCCGAATGGACCAATCAGTAGACGCCTGAGCCAGCGGACATTGCATTGTGAGAGTGATAGTGAGAGAGAGCGCCATCTACCCGCCCAGAGAGAGCACTGCCAATTTTTGCTCTCTTGGGCCCCGGCTGTTGATGGCAAACAGCATGACCGGGATTCGAACTCACGATCCTCTGGTCATAGTGTCAGTGTCTTAGCCTGCAACTTAATTAATTTAATAAATAATTCTGGAGGAATTTTGGCCCACTCTTCTTTACCACCTTGCTTCAGCTCATTGAAGTTTGTTTGCATTCATTTTTACAGAGCGTTTTAGTTGGGTTGAGATCTGGACTAAGACTGGGTCATGGCAACACCATGGTTCTTTAGTTTCTCAGGAAAATCCCTTTGCTACCTCGGACTCTAGATTTGACTACCTCAAAGATAATTGTGATGATGTTAACATTTACACTTGCTAAGTTGTGGTGAACTTTTACACAGCAGGATGCTCTTAAAATAGGTGAGCATGTAGTAGAAGTCATTAGGAGATATCAGTACTCAGCCCCCTGTGTTGGACAAAACAAGCACAACTGCCCTTCTGCTCCTCTGCCAGGTCCTTTTCACGTTTTTAAAAGGACACCTCCTGCTTGGGTCAGGCCAGCAGAAATGTAGACTGTCCCCAGAAAGAGGCACCCTTCAGAATACATCTAAACATGTCTTTGCTGGACTACACCAGCAGGAAATGGGGAAAAGTGTGTAAATCTTTAAAATGAAATAGCACCAGACCTATTTTGGTATTTTTCAGTATGAACCTGGAGGAGAACTTTTCTGTGTATTTCTCAAAATCATATCTGTGAAAAGCTGTAAGGAAAGCTGTTTTTACCTGGCTCTAAAGCCTAACCCAAGAAGTGGGAACTTCTTGTCACATCATCTGTCATCCACAACTGGGGGACATTCTTTATTTAAGACTGCAGAGTAGAAGGCCACTTTGGTACAGCCATGTGAGGGCTTAAAGCTGCCAGCTTGTGCTTATGGACTGCCACTGTTCCTATCAGTCTCCACTGTTCTTTAACTCCTTCAGCTCTAGGCTTACTAATCAGTTATTGATCTTAAGTCTGGATGTCAGAAGAAGTGTAAAACCTTCACATATGTGATTTGGTAATGTGATGTTATTTCTTGATAACATCCTTGTCCTTGTCTTTTTATACAACAAAGTGACAAAAATTAAAGCACAAATATGTTTCAGATATACTAATACATAAAAAAAAATAGAATACAGTGGTAACCCTACTTACGAGTTTAATCCGTTTAATCCGTGCAGGAGTTAGCTGGTTTGCTCGTTAGCTGGATGCATTTTCCCCATAAGAATACATGTAAAACTGATTAATCCGTGTCAGCCGGCCAATATACAGTATACTTTAATATGGTAAATAATGTGTTTATATGGGTTTTTAAAACATAAACGAGACGACGGCGCTCGTGTAGGCTGGCGGCTAATGAGGACAGGAGGACGGGTGTACGTGTATGGCATGGTTACACTTATCATATGAAAAGTAAAAGTAAAATGTATCTAACTTTCTTGTTTACTACCTTTTGCTGTCTTTGTGTCACTTTCACTAGCACTTTCACTTTCACTGGACAGCGGTCAAAGGTAATGACTGACCTCTTCTTCTATGCTAGCATCTAGGGGATGCTACGACCACAGCGCCCCTAGTGGTTGGCATACTTGAACTAATTTACGCTACTCGTTACTTGGAATTTTACTCGTTACCTGGAACAAAAATATTCCGAGATCTTGACTCGTTACCTGGAATACTTGTTAGTAGGGATGCTCGTAAGTAGGGTTACCACTGTATATAGAAAAAGTTTGTGTTCATGATTTAAATTTATTTTATTATTTATTTATTCATTTTTGCTTATTTTTTATCACCCTCCCAATTTTGTAGTAACCAGTTAACCTATCCCATCCGCTAGGGACTAGGAGGGTGAAGACAAGTACAAGCCTCCTCCGTTGCATGTGATGTGGCCACGGCCTCTTTTCGAACTACTGCTAATACATTTCTGCTCATCTGTTGCTACACAGTTGGCATTGGTCCTCCTCTAGACTGTCTCTGCTGCTGACATGACGCTGTTGGCTGAATAGTTTTGGTTGGTGCACTGTTTTCACTCCAGCAGTGACACTGAGGTGTTGAAAAACATCATCAGCTCTGCTGTGATGTGTGTGAGCCACTCATACCAGTGCAATAACACACCACCACCACATCTGTGTCACTGCAGTGCTGAGATTGATCCACCACCCACATAATCCCTGCTCTGTGGAGGTTTTGTGGAGAACAGGGTGAAAAGGACTAACAGCATGTGCAGAGAAACCATGTAATTGGAGAACTACAGACTGCATCTATATGGTCAGTGGAGATGATATAATGGATAACAAGTGTACACACAAAGTGGTTTTACTGTTATGATAAGTGTGATCATTCAAACATCACAACTCCAGCAGCAATTTAAAGTCTCATGTTAATTTTGGTAGCGTTGTGCCACTGCTTCCAGTCAGTCATGCTTCAGAGGCATTTTTGTGATTTTGAGTGTGTATGTGTGTGATGGGGAGAGAGAGAGAGAGAGAGAGAGAGAGAGATAGCAGAGTAGATTGATGGAGTAGGCGGGAAGGCTGCACACACCAGCAGCAGGGGGAATTTATCGACCACTTTACCATTGACAAAGCTTCAGATATGACTCAAACCACTGCTCCAGCCCTATCTCTCTATCAGGACCTACACTACTGTGTGTGTGTGTGTGTGTGTGTCTCCAAACACTGAGCTAGTGTACTATAGTGTACTGTATATGTATTGTTTACGTTCATGCTGTTCTAGGATTTTGTCAGTTTTTGGATTCATTCAGTTCTAATGTTCTCTTCCCCTGTTCTCTACTGGAACGCCCTGTTCTAGGCATCAAATGGCCCTCATCAGGATAAAATGTCACTGTTTTTTATTCTCATGGCTGATTTTATCCTGTGTTTACTTGTTCTAGGTCTTGTAATGTATCTGACACATGGCATTTTGTGTACTATAGCTGGTTTGGGAAAGCATTTTGGTCTAGTTTGTTTGGGACACAATTTTGTTGGTACCATCAGGTTCAGGAAGATTTTGTTGGTCTACTCTTGACTTCAGGCAGAATGTTGTTGCAGAATTTGAGATGTTCTGCTGTTGGGTTGGGACTAAGAGTTTAGATAGGGTGACCAGATGTCCTCTTTTATCTGGACATGTTCTCTTTTTAAGACTTAAAAAACATGTCCGGGCGAAATTTCACAAACGTCCAGGATTTTGTTTTACTCGAGAAGCATTTCATTCACAAACTAGTCTCGCCCTCCCACTATTCCGTTTGGTTTCACTTGAGTGAGATGTTGCGCTATATTTCTGGACCCAGCAGAAATCCAAGCAGGTTTCCCTTTAGGCCGCCTACAAGATCACCGATTGGCTCTGCCGTTTCTTACTAACGTGTGATTGGCCGTCGCAGCTGTCACTCCCTCAAACAGTGTCTGTTTTCACCTGTAAGTTGTTTACATGTTGAGCATTAGTTCACAACAGCTAGATGTATTTTACTATCAGCGGTTTCATATTAAAATTCATTAATATTTACATTTGAGTGTGTGTCTGTGTGTGTGTCTACCAGTCTGTGATAAGCCATCTATTTACATGCCTCTAAGTGTAACTGTTATCAAAATAATTCAGAATTTCTGCTTATTTTTACTCAAAAATGAGGTAAAATTCTGTGTAAATAAGATCTATTGACCATACAGTCCAAACATATGTGTAACATTGGTGATAATTAGCTAAAGTGAAGTTGACTGAAAAGGATTTGTTGATCATTTTATCCTACATGCGTTTAACAGTTTATTATTTTTAATAATATGTAATCATGTATTAATATTTGATTAATGATTCATATTAATTTAATAATTTTATTATTCATAATAAATTGAATAGTTATTATTAGTATATTATTAATAGTAATTATTAATAAAATATAAATAATAATTTGTCAATATTTATTAATAATAATAATAATAATACAATTTATGTTCAAGCACCAAAAAAAAACCCTGCTGAGGTGTCCTCTTTTTCGTCATCTCGGATCTGGTCACCCTAGTTTAGACAAAATTGTGTCAGTCTATAGTTTATAGGTTCAGTCAGAATTTTGTAGAGATGCATTCAAGTTCTTGCAGAGTTTAGATATTAGGCCACTGTGAGCTTCAGATGGTTAGGCTCCCTTTTAGGTCTAGATATTGTGAGTTGGGTCTTGGAAAGAAAGTTTAGAGTGTAGGAGCAGAAAGCACTTGGGCTGGAGTCTGGAATACTTTATCCCATAAGGATGGAACCACCTTGAACACCGAGATGTGGAGGTGATTGGATGCTAAAGCTTGCTCACAAGAAACTGAAGTTAGAAGGAAGGAGAAGGAGTTCCCAGAACTTTTATTTCAACCGTTATTTCATAGCTCAGGCCCTGCAGAGTTGATCTGGGACGGCCTCTTTGGTCTACATTGTAAATACAAGTCAATAGGTCTGTTTCCTTTGAGTATGCTTTGGTGAGAGAATTAGTTTGATTACTCATTTGAAAGTGTTTGTAGCCAGATCGCTGCAGTCCCCAAAGCTACCCCTATCCCCTCTGCACAGTCGATTCAGCCCCATGCTAGCTCAATGCACTCCAAGCAATACCTATTACTCATACGCTGTCAATTAAGGTAATTTATTGCTGTAATTCTGCCCTGGTATGAATGGTGGCGGTTCAGAGTTTGTAAATACTTTGAAGTTAATTGAGGGCATCAGTTCCTGGGAGAGGCGTGTGTGTGTGTGTCTGCGAATGTGTGTGAGAGTGTGTTGCGTTGCAGTGCATGCTTGCCAATTAACAACTCCCACCTTCTTGCCACCAATCACAAAAACAACTCGCAGGCTCAACATTTAAAGTGTTTCCATCCGCCAGCGTGTTTCTGATTCCTTAGATTTGCAGGGCTTCTTGAGATGTCACTGCGTGGGTTAATTTTGCTTTCTGCCACTGCGCAGTTGGTGTCAGACAAGCTCAGAAGAAAGCTTTCCACATCCAATTCAGCGCAAGCTTCCAATAAGGGGGCGATATATTATTCCGCGGGAGTCCTCTGACTCCTTCAGCCATGGACCAATGAGAAAAGGAATTTCTTTCACACTTTCTATTAAGTAACAACCTTGACCTATCGCTGTCTTCCTTCCTCTTCAATTTCCTTTCGCTTTTGTCTCCTTTGACTGGCCTCCTCCTCCTTCACGTCTTGTTATGCCTACTCTTTCATCTCTTCACAGAAACGTTCCCTCCTTCTTGCTCTCTCTATCTTCCTTTCTCTCTCTCTCTCTCTCTCTGTTTCTTTTACACTTTTTCACTCACAATCTCCATCTGCTCTCTCTCTCTCTCTTTACAGAATCCAGACATTGTGCTGGTCCACTACCTGAACGTGCCGGCCATAGAGGATTGTGGGAAGCCGTGTGGGCCTATCTTGTGCTCCATCAACACAGATAAGAAAGAATGGGCCAAATGGACCAAGGAGGAGCTCATCAGCCAGCTCAAGCCCATGTGTGAGTATTTACTCCTGCGTACAGAGCACCATAGAGGAGGAGCGTGAGCAGGTCTGCAATCACATCTTCTTATTTTCAGACTCCAGGCTGTCAATTAGATCATGTTATCACTGATCCAGTATCCCCACTGTTCATCTAGATCTAATGAACGTGCTATAATAAGCTGTATCACTTACTTAAAAGACGTCACGCAATTAGAGACTGTAAATTTATCCAGCTGGTCATTCGCTTGCGTAGGTCTGTATTGTTTGTATAAGGACTAAGGTAGGGTTGGCGCAATACCAGAATGTTGACTTTGATACCGATACAAAGTGTAGTATCACAATACTTGACACCGCATTCCTATAAAACACCACAAAATGTGTGAAAAAATTCACATTTGTACAGTTTAACTTACAGTTTATATGTTTTTTATGTCGTTTCTGTACAGAACTCTTCAGTTGCAAAGTTAAATTGTGTTAAATTGTTGCACGTTAGAAAAGTTTTGAAAGCTAAGAGTATAGAACTGATTTGCTAATTTGAGTTTTGAAATATTTCGATGCTTTGGATTCTTGGTGCAGCTTTGTAGAATGGAAGGGAATGCCTGTACCCACCAATTAGTACAGTCTTCACACCAAGCATGTGATAGCAATCTCAAAATAACTTTCTTGCAAAGATTTCAAAAAGGGTTGTACATGCTGTTATCTAAACAAATTGATAACGTTGTGCCGCTCAAACAGAAGAAGCAGCCGTGCTATAGAGCAGGGGTGTCAAACTCATTTTCACCGAGGGCCACATCAGCATAATGTTTGGCCTCGAAGGGCCAGATTAACAGTATGAATGTAACAAAATGCAATATCATTTAAAATAAATGAAACTACACCTTATTATGTTGTTAGAGTCTATTTCTGTATTTATTATGTATTCAGGGGAGCAGGACTATGTCACAACATATGCAGACATCAATGACGCATTAAATGCATAGCTACTGGTGAGATACTGTTGAAATGCATTATGGGAGATGTAGTTTTTAAGCAGCAGTAAACTTATTTTAAGACAATCATGTACAAGCTCTTGCGGGCCACATAAAATGAGGTGGGGGGCCACATTTGGGAGTGTTGTGTGTCATACAGTGTCAGAACGCCAAAGATGTCCAGGCTGGTGGACTACTTTTGGGGTACAGGGGAAAGTGACTAAACTCAACAATCCCTTTAAAAGTGAGCTCCCAAAGTGCACAGAAGTGAGGACGGTCGTATGTCCAACACTTCTGAAGATCACTCTTGAGTGGCTCTGACAAGACTCCTCGAGTCTGCTTTACAGAAGATTGACTCGCTCAATACATTGACAGGTAGCTGTCATTTTCAATGTCCGCCTCAAAGAGAATGATAAAGTCGTACTGCAAGTCAGATGAAACTTTATAAAGTCAGAGCGCAGGACTTGGACTTGCACAGAATCAGAGATGTCTTCAGTCTTTCGAGCGGCTAAACGGGCAGAATTGCTAAGCCGTAGCCAATCCTTTGTCTGTAGTCTGTAAGTGTCCGTAATATTTGAGTGACTTTTAAATCTCAACACACTTGACTGCGTCATTAACTTCATGATGTGCTGTGGCAATAAGGAAAGGGCAAGCAAACACCACTCACATCATGATATCTTTCACTGACCTTCTCAACAGTCAGCTTCACATGGTGCGATACTGCCATCTAGAGGCTGTAATCTGCTATTACACGTCTTTTTCACAGAGTCAGAGGAAAACTGAGGATCTGCTGACTCTTCTGTCCTCGCTAACCAACATCCAAGTCATGCATTTTGAATGAGTCGGTTATGCACTAGAAACTCAGATGAAATGTGCCTGCCGGAGTGGCCCACATGTGCACTGGGCCATTATTGGGTCACTCAGAGCTGGATGAGGTTGCATCCGTTTACAGTTTTTCCCCACTTTTTGCTCTGTAGATATTAACTGTACCAAAGTCTTAAGGGGCTAAGTATACTTATAAGCTTTCATAATCATATGGGTTACAATACTGGATCATGTGTATTTTAATGATAATAGTATGGATTAAGATTGATTACTTGATTTAACAATAGCAGTCATGAGCAGTGATGAATGATGGCTGGCAATGCGCATGATGATAATATATACTATAAATGATCCTACTGATCTTTCTTATTGTATTTTTAGTTCCTCGTTTGGTCTTTCTTAACCTCAGTTTATTTAATATATTATCTGACCTCAGATACAATGAATGATGGCAGAGTCTTAGCTATCATCCTTCAACAGCATCATATTGGAATCTGTGTGCACCCACCAAAATCATCAAATAGTTCTTTACATGCTAATTTGATTGTATCAAATGTTATTCCTGTTTATTTCCATTCAGACATATTAAAAAGCATGTCCTTTATTTGTGAGTTACATGGCTGTGCACATTCAGAATTCAGAATAAGGAACAGATGAGATAGCAGTGCAGCTCTTGCTCTCTGTCAGCCCTTCGTTCCGCTCCAGTACCAATCCCATCACAGCATACTCAGCACATAGAGAGCCAGGCTGTGTGCTCTTCTCTTCCATATGAATCCTGTAATGGACTGCAGTACACCAACCAGCCAGCAGATGTCACTGTCACCTCCCAGTTTATTCATCAACAGTCAAAGCACCAGCATAACATAACAAGCAAATCCACTTGAGCTAAACAGGTTTGGCTGTGGTTAGTACTTGGATGGGAGACCTCCAAAGATAAGCTTGTGTGTCTGCTGGAAGTGGTGTTGGTAGAAACAACAGGAGGTCGCTGTGTTCTGTGTGGATTCCAATGACCCAGTTCAGTGATGGGGACACTGTACTGTATAAATGGTGCCATCTTTCAGAATACACATTAAGTCCAGATTCTGCTCTGGGATAATGCCCCAATGTCATGGCTAAATTAAAAATTGCAAAATTAAATGTCTTCAAAAACTGGTATAGTCTCGCATCACCTCTCTGTGTAATAGCTAGTACGTGGTGAGAGTTTAGGTGGATGCTGCACATTGGTGGTGGTTGAGGTGGATAAGAACTTTTTACTTCAAAGAGATAGTAAGGTAACTTTTATATCCAAATATTCAAACTTTTTACCTCAGAGAGACACTGAGATAACTTTTACATCCAGACAAAAATTCTAACTTTTTACCTCAAATAGATGTTAAGGTAACTTTTACAAACAGATAAATGTTCAAGCGTTTTACCTTGGAGAGAGGATAAGATAACTTTTACATCCAAATATTAAAACATTTTACCTCAGAGAGGTATTAAGGTAACTTTTACATCCAGACAAATTTTCAAACTTTTTACCTCAAAGAGACACTAAGGTTACTTTTTCCATCCAAAAATGTAAACTATTAACCTCATATAGACACTAACAACTTTTACATCTAGACAAATGTTCAAACCTTTCACCTCAGAGAGACGCTAAAATAACTTTTACATTCAGATATTCAAACCTTTCACCTCAGAGAGACGCTAAGGTAACTTTTACATTCAAATACTCAACATTTTTACCTCAGAGAGATGCTAAGATAACTTTTACATTCAAATACTCAACATTTTTACCTCAGAGAGATGCTAAGATAACTTTTACATTCAAATACTCAACATTTTTACCTCAGAGAGACGCTAAGATAACTTTTACATTCAAATACTCAACATTTTTACCTCAGAGAGATACTAAGATAACTTTTACATCAAAAAATGCAAACTTTTTTACCTTATACAGACGCTAAGATAACTTTTACATCCAGACAATTGTTCAAACGTTTTACCTCAAAGAGACGCTGAGGTTACTTTTACATCCAAAGATTTGAACTATTAACCTCAGATAAACACTAACATAACTTTTACATCCAGAAAAATGTTACAACTTTTTACCTCAGAGAGACACTAAGATAACTTTTACATCCAAATATTATTTTTTCTACTCAGAGAACCACTAAAATAACTTTTACATCCAGAAAAATGCTAAATTTCAGCGCTGTTAGAGATACTTAAATAGTGTTTTCTTGTGCATTGTTTGCAAGAAGAAAGTTAAGAAGGGAGAGCTTACATGTTTTGAACTTTATAAAAGCAAGTTGATTAGAGAGAGAGGAAATATGCGATAGGTGAAACTGAATAAAACTTTGAGACAGGTGATATTAAGGCACATGCTGCTTGTTTTCAAACATTTGCATAATATTTTAGCCAAAATAAAAGTCTGAATCTTTTAATAAAATATTACTTTAATTACTCATTTATTTATTTTCCTTTTACATTGAGAGTGAATCAATGATCAGCCCCCTAAACACGCATCAACAGTGATGCCAGGGGCAGGAACTAGCATCTATTAGGAAACTTACTGAGAACAAGAGGAGGAAACACCTATAGTATATATGAAATCTTGGCATTATTAGGCCTGTACACCAGTCTGAACAGTGTGATAAAGAGTAAAGCTACAAAAGCAGACTGATACAAAATTATAAACCATTTCTAACCAGTTGCTGTAATAAAGGAAAGTCACTAGAACTGGAAGCACCAATCCCATCACAGCATACTCAGCACAAGGAAAGCTGCTGTTTGTTTATTTATTGATGTATTTGATGTTTATTCACCTTCTATGCTGCTTCTATACACTGAACTGAACAACATTTTACTTTCACATTTGATTGTAACTATGCATTTTAGTGCTGCTCTGCACAGATTTAGATATTTACAGCGTGATACCTTCAGAAAAAAAGGTCCTCCGCCTTCACTGTGTCAGTATTTTTCTTATCACTGTGGTGAACGTAATAACATCAGATTTTGTTGTAATTAATGTATTTTAAGTTGTATTACTCTGTCCTGAATCCAGACTTTTACATTATTTTTATTCTCTCCTGGAAAGTCAATATATGAATATTTAATATTAGACCTTAATCTGGACAATATGGATAAAAGTGTTGTATTGAGACAGCTGCTCATTCACTGTTTCTCCTGAAATTAAGCGTATTAAAAAGAGTTGATCCTGCTATTGTTGGAGTAACTGTCTACTGTCCAGGGAAGTTTTTCTATTACATTTTGGTGTTCAGACCAAGCCTTCAGTGTATGTTGTAGGGAAAGTGATAAATAACTGTAAGAGCAGGGAAGTCTGATGTCATGTTTTGTTGGAGTTACAGAACTTTGTCACAGGAAGTAGAAGATAAAGATGGTTTTTTATATGATTGGAAAAGAGTAGGGTTGTCAGGCATGGTTTTATTCCTAAACTTTAGTTGTTTTATAGTTCCATTGTTATGTAGAGCTTTCAGTCATTTTTAAAGCACATTTTTATATAAAATACAAATTTCTTGTGTTTATCAAGTGTCTATTAGGATGTAACTGCCAAAACAAAACCTGTGAAACCTAACAATACAATACAACCTTATAATACGTCATGTTTTATTGTTTCTATATGTCTGTTCGTCATGAGTTACATTTCATTTCAGTTGTCATTGAAATTCCTTATAAAGCTTATACAGCTTGAAGAATGAATTCAGAACATCAGGATTGGCTTGGTTAATACCTGACCTTTAACATATTACTTACACAGTGTCTGAACCTTTTGAAAAGAAAGGCTTAATAAATACATAAGTAGTCATATGGATGAGGTGCAGCAGATTCTTCAAGGACGGAAAAAAATGAGGCCGTTTCAAACTTTTTGATTGTTTTGAAACTTTTGTGTTTGAGGCTTTGAAACATTCACCACAATGTCACACATACTAGATTCAGATCATTCCAGCCAGACGTTCTGCTGCTTCTGGATACAATAATACTGCTTACATTTGTCTTGTGTATAATTGATGAAGCTCTGAAATGAGCTGGAAATGAAACATTTTCACTTTTTTCATGATTTAAGAAAGAGAGAGACAGTGAGAGAAAGAGAGAGAGAGACCTTTATTATTTGTTTTCTTTTTTTGGGATTAAGATCATTTTTTGCCTCAACCCGACACTGGAATAAATTGTTAAACCTACTGAAATGTTAAGGCAGCTTACTTAAATATTTTGAGTTGATTCAACTTGAGGTTGAGCAACTAAAATTAATTAGTTTTAGTCAGTTCTTCTAACTCAATTAATTAGACAATTAAAATGCAACGTATTTTTATCCACGTTCCACAACAATTCAGACTCTTTTCATCACATTGACATCATTGTGCCCCACGCATATAACCACCCACTCCCCCCAACAGCGAATGTTTCTAATCAAAGGCCTTATGTCTTCAGGGTTCGTACGGGTGCTTGAAATCCTGGAAAATGCTTGAATTTAACGTTCTGTTTTCCAGGCCTGGAAAGTGCTGGAATTTTGGAGAAAGTGCTTGAAAATGCTTGAAATTCTAACTGCTTTTACTTTACAATAAATAACTATCTGATTAAATAAGTTCACTTAAAGAAAAAATTGCAGAGCGTAAAATAAAAAAGGTTTCTCTCGCGCCTCCACGTATGGCTGGATATTTTTGTTGGACCTGGCAACCCTGGTCGGTGATAGCAGCAGTAACATGACGGGAGGCCGCGTTAGCTAGCCTGCTAGCGTATGTATGCGCACCGCCAGCTGGATAAGATAAACATGCGGTGAAGAACATTGGTATTTAAATTGTGTGAAACTGTCACCAATAAATCCATAATTCCTGCTATTAACTTACTTAGAAGTATTTTTTTTCTCAGTAGCATAGTCGCTGTGAAGTGTGGAGAATAGTTTTGTGATTATATATTATCGCAGAATTGCAGTTTTGAGATCACCGTATCATTAATTTACCACAGCTGAAAGGTGCTGGAAAAACTTGGAAATGGGCCTTGAAAATGCTTGAATTTTACCTTGTGAAAGGTGTAGGAACCCTGGTCTTATGAAGTTTGTTGCGGATGCGGATGTAGAGGGTGCGTGGTGCCCTCCAAAGACGTGTGGGGCCCCCATAAAATCATGGTGCCCCACGCGCAGCACGTTGTCCACGTGTGTGGACCACCACCACTGTTTGCTCGTGAAGATTTTAGTTCAGAGGGGCGAAGGGGTTGTTGCTCAATCTGATCTGGGTTGGATATAAGACCCGGGACTATTAAGAAACGGCCTAGTAACCCTAGTACCGCCCCTGATAACATAACATATTTAATTTGCTTTGTTTAAGTCTGCATTTATCTCCATGCGGCAGTGAGAGGCGCAGGTATTTGATCCTGATCATGAGATCATGAGTTTAAAGCCTAGTGATGCTGTTTATAACTGGGAACCCATGGTGGGGGAAGTGTTGCGCATTAGTTCATTTTTATGTCTCCTTAAATCCCCACAAATTCTGATGATGTGTTTTCTACATCCAGGATGTGACATCATCATTGATTCAGAGTGCAGTTGATTCAGTTTCGCTCAAACTTGTTCAAAAGAAGCAGCTCCAGTATTTAGGCTGGTGAGGGAGTGTGAGGGTGTCTCTCCCTTGCAGTGCCAGTAGAGGGGGCTGGCGAGGTGGGCTGCCTGCTGGTCTGTGTGGCTGTCTGGCTGACGTCTCTGTCTCCTCCTCTCTCCCGGCAGTTCATGGCATCAAGTGGACTTGCAGCAACGGGAACAGCAGCACCGGCTTTTCGGCCGAGCAGCTGGTGCAGCAGATCCTGGACAGCCACCAGACCAAGCCACCTCCCCGGACTCATAACTGCCTCTGCACGGGGACGCTGGGTAAGGGAATAAGAGAGGGCCAGGTAGTGCACTGGGGTCAGTGTAGAAGTGGATGAACACATTAGTGCTATACAGAAGAAATGCTAAAGCTAATATGATACTGTATTCTACTATAACAGTAACATGATAGGCTTTTATTAGGTCAATATCATTTTAAACACCCCAAATTATTATTTAGGCAGCTCATCTAAATAGGGAGACCATTTGTAAAATTAGAAACCTGGAATGTTTTATACTAAAGATGCAATTATTTCATTTATTACTGAGGGTTGCCGAGACAAGGATTAAGCATAGAATTGGACTGTATCTTGTTTTTAAGACAATCTATTGCAGGAAAAATTGCAGTGTAGTCCAGGACTATGCTTAATACCTGTCTGGGTAACTGTGCCTTGTACAGTGTAATCAGTTCCATGTAGTGTAGGTTTTTGCCACTAGATGTCAGCCTTTTCATACATATGGAAAATATTCTTCTCTCATCATCATAACATGAAGGTAGACATATTGTATTGGCTTATAAACTTTCTTTTAAACAAGTTGCCTTAGCACGTTAATAGTGTATTTGCAGTTTTTCATGAAAATATGACCTATATAAGCTGTAAGAAATAACATATAAACATCTATACAATATAAAATGAACACTTTACATATTATTGCAAAAAATTGATGGTTCCTGACACTGTTTGTTCCTCTGTGCTTCATCTACCCATAGGTGCTGGAAGCAGCCTGCATCACAAATGCAACAGTGCCAAACACCGCATCATCTCCCCAAAGGTGGACCCACGCTCTGGAGGTGCTTACAGCAGCACCCACTCTGAAGTGCAGAACAGTGACGTGTCTGAGGGCAAAACTGAGCATGCCCATGGAGGGGGCAAAAACAGCAGGGCAGGGAGCGATGGCCCGGGCGGATCAGCTGCTCGCGAGAAGAGGAATGGTAAAGTACCTAAGCCGGCTCTGCTGCACCAGAACAGCATGGAGGTGTCCTCCACCAACCAGGTTGAAGTGCCAGACACCACCCAGAGCTCTCCCGTATCCATCAGCAGTGGGCTGAACTCTGACCCGGACATGGCCGATAGTCCAGTGGTGACTGGCATGAGCCACGTTGCCTCAGTCATGGGCAGCCTTTCCCAGTCTGCCACTGTCTTCATGTCCGAGGTTACTGGAGATCCAGTCTACAGCATGTCTCCTACTGGTGATCCCAATGCTCATCTCCTGGGCCCTGACACAGCCTCCAGCAGCCTGGTACTGGCAGTTGCTGCTGACAGTCATAAGTTTGCCTTTCCTGGGGCTGTGGGTGTAGGACTGGGAGACGCAGGGTCTGCCGAAGGGTTAGCCATGCTCTCAGCAGCTAGCGTGTCCGAAGAGCTCGTTCTCTCCAGCAACTTAGATTCTGGAAGCATCAAGCTGCCTGAGACTGCTGTCAACTTTGACCCAGATTGTTTCCTCAACAACCCCAAGCAAGGCCAGACCTATGGGGGCAATGGCCTGAAGACAGAGGTCAGCAACAGCAGCAGCTGCAGCAATGGAGGAATCCGCTGTACACCTCCTCTCACTGATAATGGATATTGCTTTAATGCCTCTCTTGTAAAGAACATCAAAACGGAAGACACGTCATTTGAGCAGCAGCTGGCCAAAGAAAGTGGTTATCAAGTTGGGGAAGTGGTAAGTGGTGCAGGTGGCCTCTCCGGTTCTTCAAATGGTGGATCTACACAGAGTTCCCTGGCTTTGACCCCAACTGGTTCCCTGCTGTCCACTGGGGGTGGGTTGAGCCCTAGCACCACCCTGGAGCAAATGGATTTCAGTGCCATTGACGCCAAGCAGGACTACACCTCTGCTGTGATGTCTGCCACAGGCTACGGCCAGGCCATTCCTAGCCCTCACTTGGCCCACCAGAGCCACTCTCCAAGCTTCTTTCTGCAGGGCTCACCACAGTCCACCCAGACTCAGAACCACCAAAATAATGGCACCTCTGCACAGAACTCCCATGACACTTACATGGGTTTGTCTATGGTCAAGACTGACTCAACAGGTACCAATGGGCATCTCCACCACCATCACGCCCATCAAGGACAGCATGCTGCCTCCAACTGCAATGGCAACTCTCCAACTGACAGGAATGGAGGTGGCACTCTCCAACTTCTGCAGTACCAGAACCACTTCCCTGGCACAGGCCAAGAACATGAGGAGGTTGGAAGTCTGGAGCAGCCAGCCAGCTCAGAAGCAGGGGAAACGGGTGGACAGGAGAAGGAGACAGAGGGCTTGTTGAAGGGGGAACATCTTCAGCCTTGTGTGGGCAATGGGGGAGATGGCGGCGGAGCCACAGAGCACTACCTCCAGCAACCAGAGAGCAGCAACATGGGAGCAGGAACCGGAGGAACAGGAACTGGGACTAACAATGGAGCACTATGTAATGGAACAGAGGGCACTGGATCAGCTGGGAGTCCACATCAGCAGCTCCAGCCTCTTCTACAGGGATCAGGCCTTGTCCAGGGTCTCTTCAACACCGTGGCAGCCCACCAGGGTCTGTCTACAACTGGGGCCAGTGGAAGTGGATCTATGGAGATCAATCTAGACCACTTTGACGTGTCCTTTGGAAATCAGTTTTCGGACCTCATCAATGACTTCATTTCGGTGGATGGCGGAAGTGGAGCAACAGTGGGAGCACAAGGGGGCAACACTCTCTACAGTCATCAGCTGATGACCCACTCTGGCACAGAGGGGCAGGTGTCATCTGTAGCAACTCCTCAGCAGGGTGCTGAAGAAGGGAGTGCCCGTGGAGCTGTAGGTTATAATTCTGCAGACCTCTGTCTCCAGCCCTGCTGCAGCCCCCAGTCAGGCCAGTCTGGGGCAGTGACAGGGGAGGCAGGACAGCTGGCCTACATGCAGGTAGAAGAGGTGGTGTCTGCAGCTGTGGCTCATGGGACAATGGGGATGCTGCAGGCTACAGGAAGACTGTTTGTGGTGACAGACTATTCACCAGAGTGGTCTTATCCTGAGGTGAGTAAGAAACAACATAGTTGCATCTATAGGATATTGAACTAGAGTGACTAATTACTCAAAGACATGCTTCTAAGTTGAATATGCAGTACTGTGCAAAACATTTAAAGGCACCGGTGAAGAATTTTTCTTATCAGTAATTGAACATTGTTGATATTAGATTAAATACAATTATAGTAAATTATAAGAAGTACATTTAAATATATGATTATAAAAAAGGTCCGAAATCATACACAGTAAATATGCCAGTGTTAAATCAACACTATTAGAGTTAAATTAACACTGAGGGTGTTAAAATGTAACACTCTCAGTGTTAATTTAACTCTAATAGTGTTGATTTAACACTGGCATATTTACTGTGTACCTTTTTTTACATTACACTTCACTGTCCACAACGTCATCATCGTGCAGTCATGTGTGAACAGTGACTAACTTAGCACCTTTCTTTCAGGTGACTAGTGACAGATATGGGTCACTAACAAGCACCAATATGAGCATTTAATACATAATCATATTTACTCAATTTTCCACTTACTTCAGACGTAGTTGGTGAGAATATTGCTAATTAACAATAGAGCTCAAGTCACCTAAATTGTAATTTCTGTCAAAGTACTACAACTCAAGATTTGGTGATGTATTGGGCCCCGAGTGGCTCAGCAGGCTAAGACGCTAACACTATGACCAGAGGGTGTTTACCATCAACAGCCGGGGCCCAAGAGAGCAAAAATTGGCAGTGCTCTCTCTGGGCAGGTAGATGGCGCTCTTTCTCCCCATCACTCGCACATTGCAATGTTTGCTGGCTACTGATTGGTCCATTTGGAGTTGGGAATCCTGCGCTTTCCTCCAATCGTGTTGGCTCCCCAGTGATGGTGTAGTTTGAAAAGAGGCGGTGGCTGCATCACACACAACAGAGGAGGCTTCACCCTCCTAGAGTCAGGGACATTGCAAAAGTGTTGGGGAGAGTCCTAATGGATGGGATGGGCTAACTGGTTACCACTACATTGGGAAGTGGATAAAATTGGCAAAAAAAAAAAATAGAATTGGTGATGTATTTTGATGGAAATGACTGTTTTTGTGACTGTTCTAGTGTTTAGGTGAGTTCTGTTGTTTATCAGTGTAAGCTTCACAGCTTCCAGTTCTGAACTAAAGAAACTACATTTGAACTTCTTGGTTAAGAAATGCAAACATATGATTTCTAGATGAACACATGATAAAAATGAGTAGGGTTACTGTGTTGCATGCTTGTGGTACAAAAGTGTACTGTATGCTTCATGCTCTTTCTTTGCACTCTGTATTCTCCTGTCTCTGCACTGCATTACAGCAAACACGAGATGGCAGCATCCAGCCAGAAATAAAGAAAAAAGCTGTGTTTAACCTCCAGAGGCACAGAGGAGAAATTAAAATCCACTTAAGCATCCCTGCTCTTGGTAGTGATGTCCTTTATGTAGATCCTCCTAAATGTCTCTGTGTTTGTCCTGTTACATACCACAGCAGCCTATGGGCCAGACACATGTCAAGCCTGTGTGACTCTGTGATGTCATTAGAAAAGCCACTGGCAAAAGGGCATTGGAACAGATATAGACATGGGGCATAACAGTCGTATGACAAGCTGATAAACACTTCAAAACCAATAGAGCCATTCAATGAGCCAGACCTTCTGATTCAGAATTGTCCACTGATGGATAAACAGATCTTTCCTTCCACTTTGCTTTCATGTTAACATGCATGTTCGAGATATTGGAGAGTAACTTGTATATGTCTGTGTGTTTTCAGGGTGGCGTGAAGGTTTTGATTACTGGCCCTTGGCAGGAGGCTAGCAGTGACTACACCTGTCTGTTTGACCAGATTACTGTACCCGCCTCTCTTATACAGCCTGGAGTACTGCGATGCTACTGCCCAGGTACAGGACAGGAAGTGCAACCAGGTTTAGGTTTATTTCATTATTCACTGCAAAGAATAATGTTATAGCAAGGGAAATCATCTTATATCTAATTTAAATATCTTGTATGTCTCATTTTAAGGAGCTTATTATAGAGTGCCACAGCAACACATTAGAATATTGTGAAAAATGTCATTGTTCATCATTTAATTCAAAAAGGTAAATGATCATATTTTGTTTTTATTACATATAACATGACATAATTTAAACATTTTAATGTTGATCAGTTTGGCTTATAGCTCATGAAAAGCTGAAATCCAGAATCTCACATTATTAGAATATTTAAATTAGAGTTTACATTTACAGCATTTGGCTGATGCTCTTATCCTGATCGATGTACAACAGTGTTTTGTCTCCATTAAGAGAATTATCAGACAGATTAGAGTCCAAACTACTCTTCAGTTCAGACACTGTTAGAACTAAACCATCACTGATACCTAGAAAGAAGGAAAGATACACAATTATACACAATATAAGAGCTTTACAATACATTACAGCCAGTGAAGTGAAAGTAGCAGTGGAGTGACATAGGAGAACTTGGGCTGATTGAAGACCAGCAGAGCAGCTGCATTCTGGATCAGCTGCAGGGGCCTGATGGCTCTCATAGGAAGACCAGTTTGAGTAAATTGCTAAACAAACAATCAACATTAAAACAAAGCGTCTTGAAATATGTCTCTTTACCTATAATGAATATTCAATATATTCCTTTTTGAATGAAATTATGAACACAAATTAATAATATATATATATATATATATATATATATATATATATATATATATATTTTA